>DWGW01000765.1:0-13250 GCA_018247775.1 Udranomia orcinus
TTTTTTACTTTTGAGTAAATGCAAGATTTTTTACGATCAAAGTAAAAAATCTTAATTACATCACCTTTTGAAATTCGCCAGTGTAATAACACACAATATGTGGATTTTTAAATCAATGTATAGTACATTTCTGTGGAAAGAGTATCTGTAATTCTTGAAAAACTACGTGTAACTCGTTTTCACATATGTTGACTGGATCTTTTCTGCTTAACAACGTCAAATTTATCATTATTTACTCTACGGTAAAATTCTATTTGTTCAAAGTTTTTGAGCTTTTTCACAATCACCGAATATCTCAATTTCTCAATCAATACCTCAGGTCTCAATGTTTTACAAAAATATGTTGTATACGACCATGTTGAACATTTACTATCAGAGGTATTTCTATAAACATCAAGTAGATATACGAGAACAATTGATTGTTTAAGTGTATGGGAAATTGGTAAAAGGAAATTAAAATCCGACCATTGTTAATTTTAACGATTTTTAATATTTTTCGGTTAAAATATAAATCCATAAACTAAAATACTTAAGACTTAACTAAACGAGTTGTCAGATGGCTATCCACAATTATTGATTTGTGATCCCCGATAATGAAATATGAGGGTACATAGAAATATTGTTTTAATAATAATTTGCAACAAGTAAACCATGAATTGTGATTTTATTCAATAAAAAGGCGTCGTAGTGTCTTTAGCGGGAAAATGTATCTTCCATAATAGCTTTAATTGGTACAAATTAAAATTAAAAACGATAAAACAAGCGCTGCGCCAACAACAGTCACTGCCACACACACACCCCTCTCCCAAACAAGATTCCACTAAATATATAGATTATTATTCATCTCAAAACGTAAACAACTACACTTGTAACACAAACTGCCATGAAACTATGATGAATATACAGGGTATATGCCCTATATATATATTTAGAATTTAAAGTACTATATTGACGATACATTTTCTTTGTCACAAAAACAACCGTCTTTTGTTGTTTTGTCTTTCGTTGTAGAAAGAAAAATGTATTAAAAAAAAATATATATATACAGTCAGTAATATATGAATTACGCTGACCGAAGGTGCAATAGGCTGACTTTTCCTCAAAACAGTAGTGACATTAGGACCCCTCTAACGTTACTTTCTTGCTTAATTAAAAGGTTTAACTAAGCCTCATTCATTTATAAAAATATAAGAAACCAACGTGCTTATACTCGTACAAAACAACTTCCCTGTTTTTAAGCCACTGTTACTCAAACTGCGACCGTTGTACCCCCAAATCGGGGGTCATATGAACGTACTATTTGTCGCTTAATCATAATCAGAATGAAATACATATTGTCATGTCAGTGAAGCAATAATTGGTACATCATTGGTAATTGGCATTTAACAGTTTGCATATTCATCATAATTTTCATTCTCGAGCGTGTATTGAGCGTTCATAAATCAACATATGTATTACAATTATATAACAAACTTCGGGGTGCTTCATAGCTCGTTTAAACTCATTAATATAACTCCGATTATATTCGAAGTTAGATATAATTAATGATAAATACAACACCTAAAAACAGTGTTATCGCATATGTTTTATATTAGTGTGACAAATGACCAAATTCAAAAGAAGACAGGGCGACAAATCTCCAGCCACGACAACAAACTGAAATTTATAGTTGGATGTGCGCTTAGAAGAACAATATACAACGGCATCTGGAAATTAGTAAGAGCCATCACAAAATTTGCATAGAAAGGATATCAAGTTCAAGTGGATAGTGAATACGGATATGTGCGAAAAAGACTATGGTTTTATATAATTACTAATAATATTATAATTGGACAAAAAGTTTGAATCAAAATATGTATATTACAAGAAATTTAAAATTCAAATAGTTTTCCCAGTGTTTTTCTAAACGTATTACATAGCGGATACAAAGTTATATTTATTAAAATTGTAATTTAAATATTGATTAATGTGATAATAATCTAGTATTTTATTTACAAACATCAAAACAGATATTTCAAAAGCTAACTTGACGTCCTTCTCGTAAAAATATGCATAAAATATATTTCTAATTGTGAATATCCGTCGCAGCCGTAATTCAAATTGCACAAAACATCAATGAAGTGACAAATGCGACAACATTCAGTCTTGAGAATTTGTTAAAATTAGATATTGCTATGAACATAACACAGTATGCTATTTATCATAGTCATAAAGATATTGGGTGCAATTTAAATTTATCATCTAAGTTTTTATTTATAAAAAAATATGATACATTATAAATTACGTTACGAATAAATACATTACATACATTGGCACTAAAACTCGATTACAAATAAATAATGTACTCAAGGAAATATTTACAAGACATACATAATAATATATGTTTTGTCACGACCATATTTCGACTTTACTCTGTCATGCGGCTTAAGATATCATGTTTACGTTGGCGAGCTTGGGAAGTCATGAACATTCCTGACATCGTCTTTTCGCAATTGAAACAAGCCATTTTTGGCATAAGCTTATATGAATATGAGTACAACTACATGCAACGCTGTAATTATTACATTACTATAAAATAAAATGAAATTGCAAACACACAACGAATAGGATAAGTGCCTGGAATTATATTATTCAGAAGCATTATAATAATAATACACTACAATATCTCGAGCCGCATAAAAGCTAAACTCCATTTTCAATGTTAATCTTTGTGATAGAGTTCGGTAAAGTCCAACAATCCTTAATCTAATCTTTCATCATTTCAGAATATCTTAGCATAACTCCCGTCACGGAGTATGACCATAGACAACCTCTAATTGTCTATGTGTGTCAAATCAACCGAAATGGCGCGTTGTCACAATCGCGCAATTGATGACGGGCATTACACAATATATAAGCTGAGCGATAATCTATAACATAAACTGAGGCGTGATTAAATAAAAGAACAAACGAAACACATTAAAATTGTACTTAACTTATTATATTACCTAAAACGTCATGATGTAAAAATATCTTTTATAGTCAATACAGATAAAATTTAGCCCTTAGTTACGACAAAGAGGCTGTTTACTTTGTAAGCTCTAAATTTACTATACAATATCATTATTTCGTATATAAAAATAATTGTTTTGCTACAATTTCGTAAGCATTTTGTATGCTATGAAAAGCTTAAACATTGTTAACACGATACAGTTACGAGCGAACGCCCGTTTTTATTAACACCAGAGAACGCCTTCGTATTGTTGCCTAGTTTTCCAAATCTTTAGCAGAACCTTGCACAAAACTTCAATTTCTAAACACGTTGTAGTTACACACTAAATTACTACTATTAAGTTATAGAAAACCAAACAAATAATTAACGAGAAATTACACTTGGGCATCTCCTAACATTGAGGGATTTCTGAAAAAGCAACGCGTCATCTCTTCTTCAGTTCTGTAGTCAATAAGAAAAGAAGTTGTAAAAGCAGGCAAGAGGCAGTCGCCAAAACCCGAATACAAAACACAAAAAGGGAAAGGCTACACGAATTTTTCCCACATAGATAAAGCTTTTTCTTCAAACATAGACAAAATAGAAGCTACAGCTGGGGATCAAAAAGTTTATATATTACCTTTTGCAATTCATCCGCTTCGAAGCATTGGTTATGAATAACGGTTGAAGCGCATTCGATATGTTTAAGCCGATCACAGTACACAACACACGGCAGTTGCGATGGAACTTAACCTATATTTGCAATAACCACAAAATAATTATGATGGGATAAGGCTTGCAATTAGACGATTATTTCTATATCACAATCCTTGCATTACATATAATCTTATCCTAGTCAACATAGTGCTCAGTGCTAACCGGTTGAATTAATTGAACACGTACATTCCGCGATACTGTGAATTCAGCAGTTTAGCAGAAAGCAACGATCGCTTATAAGCTGTATTTGGATTACAGAAATATTTCTCGTCGTATTTGATTCGGTCCTTAGTTGAAAAACGAATTGATCCTCAAACGATTCAATATTTTGAATCATTAATAGATTTCATTTCGTAAAGGAAATTTATTTACCAAACGTCAAGATATGGACAAAATTGTATGAAACTTTTTAGCGAAATCGTTATTTCTAAATCCAAATACAACTAGCAATTCTATGTAACACAACTCGAGCCTTCAATCACACTTACGCATTTCCATTGTGTTTGTGACAATTGTATTGTTGTGACGAACATGAGCAGTGGTTCTCAAAGTAGCTGTGAACCCCCAGGGGTACGTGATCGTAAGTATTATCGAATTGGGAAGCGTTGTCAACTTTTATGATCTTAGAATAATAATCTATGACAATTTCTGTTCGAGTTTAAGGCATCAAACGATGAAACAAGTCACTTATGGTTTCTTCAAAAGATACATTTGAATTGTCGTTTAAACAAATGGATATAATGTTTTATCCAACACTTAATTTTGATAACAACATGAGTTGATATGTTATAAATAAAAACAATTTGCAAACTTCCAATTACAATTATTTACTTCGTCCAAAAATCTCCGGTTACACACAAACAATTGTCACAAAAACACTGTAAAAGCGTTGAAAACCTTAAAAAATATCTTACATATTAAAAATATACAATTACGTATAACTAGCTTAACAATATTATATATACATAGAAAAAACCTGTTATAAAAATCTCTAATCGTGAAAATGTTGACTTCTCAACGTTATGTAAACACTACTGAACATACATTAAATAATTTAAAGTTAAAATGCAACTTTATGTCAATTCCGGCAAGGTAAAGAATGGTGTTATGTAATATGAACTATTATAATAATACTTAGTGTATAGTACAGGCACATTTAAATATTTTGAGTGTTGGTTTTAGAATTCCATCAGTTCAGTTATTGAGACGCCTAAGCCTACAATCTCCGGAATACCATGAGTATGGACATATAATTTTCTAGTGTCACAAATGAACTTTTGTCACGTCTTCGTAATATATGATGTACAAATCAGGCTTATGTTGCACTTGTTAATATATCTCAACGTTGAGATCTCACTTATCCAAATGTCCCCTTTAGAAAAGGTCAGGTTGGGGCCTAACAGTCAAGTGAAAAATTAAAGTTATTAAAGATTTCAAGTGGGAATATGTGAACAATTTAAATATTACCAAGAATTGTTTAACTAACAAAATTGACAAGCATTTTTTAAAATACCGTCTAGTTTCCATAAATTGAGTCACTTTTTCCATCTTTAAAAAAGTACCTTATGTTGTTCGTCTTTCTAGATGTTTTAGTGATCTTTATGTATCTTTAATTATAAATCCATACTAATTGCATTACATGTCTACAATATATTAAATAAATTGATCCCTGACGTGAGCACTCTCAATTTTGTCACTGAATACATTCAATAATGTATAACCTAATTCATTTGTGGTATCCATTTAAAACCATATCATATTTATACAAGAACAACCTTAGTATGCATATACAAAATATTACTCTCAAATATCTATAACATTAACTTATAAAAACATAAGTTATACACATCAGTCAGAGATCTTAGATATATTGATTAGATAGATAGATCTTAGATCTTATAAGGCATTTGGGGAGATTATTCACCATTAATTATGGTGATAGCAATTGAGACTGAGAAATCGCTATCAGCTTGCGATCGTCAACTACTTAATGCAGTAGTGAAATCAGACTTATTCATATGAATTGTTTGCTGCTAGATATCCGTTTGCTGCATGAATCAATTCGCTTCATATATATATAAAAATAATCCATACATAGATTATTTTTATTTATCTTATCTTTTGCAACTTATTCGTGTAATATGGTTTGTGAATCCAGTCCATTTATTCTCTCACTAGAATTGCAAGCTCATGTCTGATGTAGACATAATCTCTTTGTAAAAAATTGCAAATGAACTTTAGAATTGATTAAATATTCATACAATTTCACACAATTATTCATAGATTTGATGAAATCTATGAAGCAACATATAACATTAAATATTCATAACATGCATACATTTATGAATATTCAACATAACAGCAATACAGGTATTTGTTATTAAATTAGTTACTTTTGTATTTGAATAAGAATCTAAGGATTTTCATCAAAAAATTTTGGACAATATCTAACAAAGGTAATATATTCTAATGTCTTTGGAAGTATGTTATTCACACAAATATGTATATTCAATTTATGGGATTAACATAGACACTGAGGTTTTAGGTTTAAAACCTATATAATAATATGTCATTTTTCAGAATTCAATCAAAATAAGCACTTTAAAAGTAGATTGATAAAGATATCATTAAAGATTTAATAATTCATGATAATTCACTTAAAAGTGTAATTCTCAATCCCCGTCTACAAGTTTATTTTTATAATTGAATGATGACATATTAAGGCTTGAAAGTATTTCTATTTATCTGATGTAATATTTTGGCATACTAAGTATCTTGTGTTCTGTTGACACACAGCTAATAGAGTTTATGTAATTAGACACAATACTAACCACAAATACGAGTCCGATTGTTACAGGTAAAATGGATATAGAGAACAGAGTTTATCATAACTGTATATGCGTCTTACTTTTACGGCGTTTCCATGAATGCTACCTCTTCGAGAAGCCCTTGGTACCGTCGGGACCTCTGGGTGCCCGTATCACTAGCACCCCAGGCGGAGGAGGCGAGGGGAAGACCACGGTGGTGGCAGACGTTGTCGGTATCCGAGAGAGGACCTTTTTGTCTTTACCTTTGGCATTGTTGTCGTTGTTGCAATTTTTCGTTTTACCAGACACTTGGTTTCCGTTGATGTTGTGTGCTTGCAGTTTGTCTTGTATCCGACTTATGCTGAAACAGGACAACATAATCAGCAAACAATAATTTGAAAAAGTTTTTCTGCTATGCTTGCTTATGCTTAATACAGTCACTGAATATATCTATACAATGACCTTATTAAAAAAAACATTATATTTCCATCGAGTTAACATTGTAGTGATAATACATATTGAATATGCAAATTTTGATAATATTACAGAAAAATAAATTTTATGATATGCTATATGTAAAAGATTTACAAGATGTACTCTTGTAACCTAAATCTTAATGAGGAAACATTATAACAGATAAATTCTGGTAATGGTGATTCTTGGGCTAGTATGGAATCAATATTTCAAATAATAATTATAACCTTCATAATAATATATATCTGTATCCGAGAGACTTGCTTGTTTTATATAAATGTCAAACAAATTAAGTTGTAGTAAATATTTTTCAATATTTATCTCTTGTAACAGTTCGTGTTTCATTAAAGATACAGTAATACAGTAACAACATTTACTTCTAAACATTATAATGTTATTCAACATGAATCATTTGAGTTACTTCATGGTTTTGAAGGTTTGAGTCATGAAAACTTTACAAGATTTTTTGGATATCATCAAATCCTCGATAAACATAATATACATAAATATCTATTTACATTTCCACCTATTGATTACAAACATTACAATGTTATGTTATATCAATGATGATACTATTAAGCACAACTCCAGTACCTCCAGTCTCCATAAACTCCAGAGTACCAACTTGAGCTGGCTTCAAACAACAGTCGCGTCACTGCCGAGTTTGAAGCCAATTTAAAAAGGAACATTAAAAAATGTATCACAGTTTCACTCAAGGTCTTTGCTTAGTTAATGACGGAAGAAACCGTTACATCACAGTAGCAGCGAGAACGGAATGTCATAGTACTCACTTGTCGTCGATAACGTCCTCTGGACTCCTGGCCTCCCCTAGAATCCGTAGACGAGCCTGCTCGTACTCCTTTTGTCTTTGTTCGAGTGTCTTCACAGGCCGCGCGCGGTTTTCACCATTCAACTGCCCGCTCGCCAACGACGGCGGCCGTTTCAAAATCCGAATAGAAGTCTCCGGCATTACGCACTGGGATCCTATACACGCGTTCTCTTCAACAATTACGTTCGTAACCTTACAACCTTTGAGAGCAGTTTTCTCTGGCGCGGGCCCACTTGACATGAGATGGATTTTCTCGTCTAACTGAAACATCGAAACGGTTGCTTTGTACAGTAACCTGCTATAGGCACTGACTTATTAGATACATGGTGTCGGCTTTCTCACAATTTAACTTACTCCATTTACAACCATAATATCCTCCCAACTTTCACATACGTCAACTTCATCTTGAGCCGCCATGTTGACTTGACTGCCTGATCAGCGAAGTTGCCACCATTCAAAATATAATATGCTGGGAAAGTGAATGAATGAATGAAGGAATAATCTACATGCCGTAGCTTTTTGCCCCGGTGATGTGTGCCTTTAGGAGGGACCTATATTATGTGGAGTGTGCTGTAAATACACACCTGAGTTAAGGTCTAGGGGTGGATCCCCAATTGCTTTGGGGTGATGAGTGTCGGGGGTAGTACAGGGGTGCAATACCCCTGAGATGAGAATGTGACCTGATGTCGGTCCTCGCAAACGTACGAAAAAGAGATGAATTAATTACTGTTGGATTAATGTTGGTGTTTCAATCACCAAACTCGAACTATCTCTAAGTTGTTGTGGAGGTCCACTTAACTTATTTGACTCATGATTTTACGTTTAGCAATTCGCTTTATTGGACAGCGAATATTCTATCAATTATTGCGCTGATATACACATTGATGCCGAACTAGTATCTAATGAAACGTATTACGACGAAGTTCATAAACGAAAGTATTAGGTTAATATTGTCTATTTATTTCTTTTTATTCTTACTTTTACTAAAACATTGTTTAACTGTCAATGTCCAATAAAGATGTCATGTCAAATTTTCACTGTCACTGTCATTCACATGTACATGCATGGTTTTGTGTTTTTTATAAAAATAAATTCGTCACCGTTTTTCAAAGGTATGGTCAAAAGATACGAGCAACGGTGTTAACATTCTTGATACGTCTAACGGGTAAGTATCAAACATAGGAAGATAGTGGTGGTTCATGGTGGTTCATCAAGAAGGTTATGTTATCAATCTATTTTTGTCAATTTCCAGGCACCAAACATGGATTTTAAATCCGGTTTCACTTCAGCCCTTACGGGGTTGACCTCCGTGGACCCTGACTCCGTACAGTTCCTTATGTTCAGCGATGAGGACATCAGGAAGCTTAGTGTAGCTAAAATAACGAACACTGTGTCGTTCGACAGTATGGGCAACCCTATCAAGGGTGGGGTCTACGACCCAGCTCTAGGGCCGATAAGAGACAGAAATGACTTTTGCACCACTTGCTCCAATGCGCTACTCCACTGTCCTGGACATTTTGGACACATAGATCTGCCATTGGTCGTTGTCAACCCCCTCTTCATGAAGAATATTTACACTTTATTCCGAATCAGTTGTCTGAGGTGCTTCAAAATCCAAATGGATGACAGAACAAAGTTTCTTCTACAATTGCAGCTTCAACTGCTAGACGCTGGTCATGTCACAGCTGCTTTGGACTTGGCACACTTCATTGGTGATGTTAAGGAGTTTAAAAGTGAAACGTCACCAGAAAAAATGAACAAAACCATTAGGAAATATCAAAAGCTAGTGAAAAAATCAGACCCTGTAGTAGACATATTTCATAACAAAAATACAGACAAATTAAGAAATCAAGCAATCACAAATGTTTTCAGGGCAATCAACGTTTCTAAGACATGTCTGTATTGTAGGGCCAAACTTATTAAAGTCACGACATGTGATAACAAAATCATGTACAATCTTGCTGCAGAAAGTGGTGGGAAGGGTATCAAGATATTGATGCCTGATGAAATACAGC
Source organism: Udranomia orcinus (assembly GCA_018247775.1). Lineage (NCBI taxonomy): Eukaryota > Metazoa > Arthropoda > Insecta > Lepidoptera > Hesperiidae > Udranomia > Udranomia orcinus. The sequence goes on from DWGW01000765.1 coordinate 9,811, forward strand.
GCTATTGTAAATCGATAGCTCAAAACGATGAAGATATCCTATCCCACTGCATCCCTGTTCTGAAGAACTCCAAATCAAGTCCAATAACTGATATATTGTTCATGCAGCTAGTTCCGGTTCTGCCACCATGTGTGAGGCCCTGTAATGTTTTACAAGGTGAATTAGTTGAACATCCTCAAACTAATGTATATAAAAGTATTCTACAGTCTGCATTTTCTGCCAGAGCTGTGCTACAGGTTATGTCTGCATCTGATCAACAAAAAGCAATAGACAGTCTGGATCAACTACCCAGACAAGCTTATGAAAGTGTTGGTGGCAAATCACCACCTGAAAAACTGCACACAATCTGGCAAGATCTGCAGAGGCATATAAATCAAATACTTAATTGTGAAGGCCAAGGTTTGTCCAGTCAGGGCCTCAAACAGATTCTTGAAAAAAAGACTGGGGTTATTAGAATGCATATGATGGGTAAGAGGGTTAACTTTGCAGCTCGGTCTGTCATCACACCAGATCCGAATGTTGACATTGATGAAATTGGCATCCCTGATGCATTTGCCACAAAATTGACTTATCCGGTACCTGTGACTGAATGGAACGTTGATGAATTACGGAAAATGGTTATTAATGGACCTAATAAGCATCCAGGGGCAGAGAAGCTTGAAATAAAGAATGGCAGAGTAATCAGAATTCCTCCAGACTCTATACAGAAAAGGAAATCACTTGCAAAGAGGTTGTTAACTCCGGATGAATATAAATCTTCTGGCTTAAAGATTGTCCACAGACATTTGGTGAATGGTGATGTATTGATCTTAAATCGGCAACCTTCCCTCCATAAACCTAGTATGATGGCACACAGGGCAAGAATACTTAAAGGTGAAAAGACATTAAGACTGCATTATGCCAATTGCAAATCATACAATGCTGATTTTGATGGTGATGAAATGAATGCACATTTTCCACAAAATGAAATTGCTAGAAGTGAGGCTTACAACATAATGTCAGTTAGGAAACAGTACCTTGTTCCAAAAGATGGGACACCATTGAGCGGTTTGATCCAAGATCATGTCATATCAGGAGTAAAAATGTCCATCAGAGGAGCTTTCTTTGCTAAAGCTGATTATCAACAATTGGTTTTCCAAGCTTTGTCTAATCATAAAGGTGAAATCAAACTTCTGCCTCCAACTATACTTAAGCCAATAATGTTGTGGTCCGGCAAACAAATTTTGTCTACAATTATAATCAACAGCATTCCTAAAGGCAAACCCTATCTTTCATTAACTGGTAAAGCTAAAATCAGTTCAAAAGCCTGGCAAAAGGAACCAGCAAGAACTTGGAATGCCGGTGGCACCCCTTTTACTAATCCCAATTCCATGTCAGAAGCAGAAGTGATAATTCGGAAAGGAGAACTTTTGTGTGGAGTCTTGGATAAAACTCATTATGGAGCCACACCGTATGGCCTGGTTCATTGCATGTATGAATTGTACGGAGGAGACAGCTCAAGTGCAATTTTAAGTTCCTTTTCTAAAGTGTTCACATTTTATCTTCAGTGGATAGGTTTTACTCTTGGGGTTAAAGATATTTTGGTTGTAGAGGAAGCTGACAAGCAAAGAGACAATTTCATTAGCTTGGTACGGAAAGTTGGTAAAGTAGCAGCTGCAAAAGCCACAGAATTACCTGTGGATGTAGATGAAATAAAACTGAAAGAAACAATAAGTGAAATGCTTATCAAGGATCCGAAATTTAGGGCCAACTTGGACAGGCAATATAAAAGTCTTTTAGACTCATACACAAACAATATTAACACAGCTTGTTTATCAGAAGGCTTGCTCGAAAAGTTTCCATACAACAATTTACAATTGATGGTGCAATCTGGTGCAAAAGGGTCCACTGTTAATACTATGCAAATATCTTGTTTACTTGGACAAATAGAGTTAGAAGGCAAGAGGCCACCACTGATGATATCTGGAAGGTCTTTGCCTAGTTTTCGACCATATGATATTTCCCCTAGAGCCGGAGGTTTTATTGACGGACGCTTTATGACAGGAATTCAGCCACAAGAATTCTTCTTCCATTGTATGGCCGGTCGTGAAGGTCTTATTGATACAGCTGTCAAAACAAGTCGTTCAGGTTATTTACAACGATGTCTTATAAAACATTTAGAAGGCTTAAGTGTCGCTTATGATCACACCGTGAGAGATTCCGATAGTAGTGTCATACAGTTTGCTTATGGAGAAGATGGACTTGATGTGTTAAAATGTCAATATTTTAATAAAGACCAATTTGAATTTCTGGACGTTAATTCAAAAGCAGTCATAAATAAATCCACAATAAAGAAATTGAAAGAAGACGACGAATCTAAAGCAGTAGCAAAATCCCAAAAATCTCTGAAAAAGTGGAAGAAAAAAAATGGAAATCCATTAGATAAAGTCAGATACAGTCCATTTACTGAATTTTCAGCTATAGCAAAAAATGATGTAGTTTTAGATGACAAACCAACAGACCAAACTAGAGATCCTAACTATTGGGAGTTAGAAAAAATGTGGCGCAATTTAGACGCAGATGAAAGACAACAGTACGCACGAAAACGATGCCCCGATCCAATTCCAAGTAAATATTCGCCAGAATATAAATTTGGTGTCATAAATGAACAATTAAATGAGCTGACGCAAAATTACTTAAAAAACCGAAAAGAACACATTTATGGTGATTATACAGACAAAGATAAATTTACAGAAATAATAAACGCAAAATATTTGGCGTCTATGGCAGCACCTGGGGAACCTGTCGGGCTATTAGCTGCGCAGTCTATCGGTGAACCGTCCACTCAGATGACATTGAACACTTTCCACTTCGCTGGTCGTGGTGACATGAACGTCACCTTGGGTATCCCCCGTCTTCGAGAAATTCTTATGACAGCTTCAGCAAAACTAAAGACTCCTAGCATGGACATTCCATTCAAAAATGACTTGGCAGATTTGAACAAGAAAGCGGAACGTTTAAGGCAGAAGATGAACAGAGTGACCGTATCGGACGTCCTCGAAAAAATTGACGTTAATTGCGAGATAGTAACGAATCCGAACAGGCAGCTGAAAACTGTGATGCGTTTTTCATTTTTACCACACTCGCAATACAAAGTACAGTACACGGTTAAGCCTGCTCAGATAATAAAGCATATGCAGAACAAGTTCTTCAATGAGATGTTCTTGATTATTCGGAAGCAAGCGAAAACCACTTGTGGTGTGATGTGGTCTACGGAAAAGGAGAAAAAGCGTCGAGCAGGGAGTAATGAAGATGATGAGGACGGCGAAGGCGCTGCGCCTGATGTGGCTGAAAAAGCTGTTAATATAGATGAAGACAGTTCAGACGAAGAAGGACCTAATGACGATGATGATAATACTGACGTAAGTTGTACTTTCTCTTTGGATTATTATTTCCTCATC
>DWGW01000766.1:0-13249 GCA_018247775.1 Udranomia orcinus
TGATTCCATGCTAATTGTAATGTGTTTGTATGTTTGCTGTTGGCTTGTCTGTGTAAATAAATAAATAAATAAATAAACTCATACATATAATTTATTTCTTGAATGTCACAACAGCTTAAGAAATTTATTATTCCTCAAACGGTTTTAAATAGTTCTAGCCTGATGACTGATAGCTTGCATCTTAAAGTAATTTAAGTCCATGTACATAGACCAGTAGTAATTGAGAAAATATATTGCACTGTATATATGTATGTAACTATGTAGATCTAATATATGTAGGTAGGTATACGTCAAGGCAATATCCTTGGAATTCATCCGAATTTTTGTCACGGCATAAGGCTGTAGAGGGGCGACTCGTTGCTGTCAAGGGACTCTCAAAGCTTAAAACACATGTCGAGTAAAGTGGGCACGAGTGGGTTCGCGAGCCAAAGTGAACTCTGCTTGTTCCTAGCTGTCAATATAGATTCCGGTGAAATAAATACACATTCAATTTTATATACTACGTTCGTTTCGTTAGATAAGTGTCTGTGTTTTACTGTAGTTTCCGTGTAAATAAATTATTTGGAGCTGAAGAAAGGTTATTTTATTTATGGATTTCGGAGCCTGTTCAATTCAAACAACAAACCAAATGTTTCCTCCTTATAATATTAGTATTTATGATCCATTAACACTATAATGAATTGTTGATACACGGTACATTATTACACGATAATGAATTAAAACCTTTCGTAATTTTCCGTTTACGAGTATGCATTAGCAAGACAATGTGTACTTTTTTCAGTCTATTCGTACATTTCTATTTTATAATTCTTAAATTTTAGAATAAGATATTCTATCGTAAAATGATGTACATAATCCTTGAATAAATAAATGAATTCAGGAAATTTACAAATTAATACAATTCGGCGTTTTGACTGCTTATAGAATTCGCTTTAAGTTGGTCACACATTTTTATAAGTGTAATTTTTCAACTTTAAGAACAGTATCACCCCTTCGATACTAAGCGATGCTTATCATAAAACATCTTTAAGCTACTGTTCTTGTTGCAGCAAAATTAGACGGTGTAAAAACCTACATGAGGATGCGCCGGGTGCCTACTCATCTGCAAGTGAAAGTGATCAAGTGGTTCGACTACTTGTGGCTCACGCAGAAGTGCTCGGACGAAGAGAAGGCGGTCTCGTGCTTGCCCGACAAGCTGAAGGCCGAAATCGCTATCAACGTCCATTTGGACACTTTGAAGAGGTAAGCTATGTAGTACTATGCATCCGAAATGGTTCACTTTAGTTTTTTTATAAAATTGAGATTGCTAATGAGCTGTCCTCATTTTAAATCTTCAGTAGTAAGTAATCACCGCTGCCTATGAACATTTGCAGCTACCCCTGGTCAGGATTAAATAACCTTATTAAGTCGACTACAAATACGTTCTACCCCTGATTCATACATTGGATCGCCTAGGTCGCTTATACCATACTCTTCAAATTAGAACACAGCAACGAGAACATTGCTACTATAAAGCTGAAATAGGTGTGCCTTCGGAGTCAAGTCATAGAGTTTAAAAGAGTAGTGGCAACGCAACGTACTAATCTAAACTATTACTACTGATTGGATCACACGTGTCCATGGGCGGTAGTGACCATTCAACATCAGGTGAACTATATGCCATTTATTCTATAAAAAATGTAAGAATATATTTCTTACATAAGAAAATCAATTTTCCCCTCGCACATTTCGTTCATGGAGCATCCGTTGCCTTGAAAACCCCCAGGTATAATGTCAGTGACATTATTTCCTTCTCCATCGGGAAATGAACACGGAAGTTCTGACGTTATGTCCAGTATCGTTGTCGTCGCGTCTACCTACATTCAATATATTTGTTTGGAAAAATAAACGTGTCAAGCACTTACCTCCGTAAATAGAATAGGGAGCTCACTTATAAAAAGTTAGGTGACAATAAAAATGCCTTAGTAATATATTGCTTAGAGTAAAAATGTAAAAGAAAAATCGTCCTATTTAATGTTTCCACGGTATTTACAAGTAAATATAAGTATCAAGATACTACTTTGTTTTATTCTTTCGTACATTTACTACTTACATTGTCAAAATGTAGTAATCGTTTCTGAAGGTCGTGAGACGACTTGGCTCAGCCCTTTCATATGTAGCAAGGCTAGACGGCCTGGCCGCGTTTTCTATTTATGCTTTAAAAGTTTAAAACATATTAAAAAAGCACCAAACCAATCTTGCGTATAGGATTATTAAACCCGTCTAATAAAGCCATTAACGGGCAGCGTTTCAACACTAAGGCGAAGATTTGAAAATTATGAATACATCCACGTTAATGCAGAGCAGAAGTAGCAGTTTGAGCTTAATACTCCGTGTTGTATAATTAAAAACAGAAACATTCGCTTTTTACGTCCATGAATTATGCAAAAGTGTTCATTTATACGATCCGTAAATTTCTGTCGCCAAATGGCTCTTCCGACCGTGTTTTTTTGTTTTCGGTTGAATCCCATTCGTTTAAATTCGTGCGTTGCGGACACAATAATAAAGTTATTTTATACTAGCTTCTGCCGGCGACTCTGCTTGAATTATAAAACAAATAAAAGACAAAACAATAGGCGATCTCCCATATTCAAAAAAAACAATCTTTTTTTACCCCTTAAAAGAAGATATTCGGGTCCATGGACTCCATACAAAATTTCATCTGAATTAGTTGAGCGGTTTCGTACTTTTGGCGTGAAAAAAGAATCCATTCGTTTTCATACCCTCGCATTTATAATATATAAATCTAGACTGATCCACTTAGGAACGGTCCTATGTAGCTTTCTTACACATACAAATATACATTGTACATTAAAACGTTATGGTTTCACTTTAGAAGTTCGTAATTGCCGACACTGCTGCGCGGCTGCTGTAAATGTTTCACGCCGTTAACGAGCTCCAACCTCCAGGTGTTCAGTTATCGCGCCCATTAGTGACGTACATCGGACAGGCGATGCTAAATAATCATCATTCAAGAGGATTAAATCTATATTTGCCTTAATATCCATGTATATAAGTCCATTTATACGTCACTCGTATGCAACGAAACGGATATACTCACAATATGAGCATGATCTTTTGGAAAATTAGATATTAAATTTACTATACGTATGTAATATTACTTAGATTATTTGCTGCGGCAAAACTGTGCTATTCTTACACTAAAAACGACGAGTGTCTTGCCTAATATTATTACTTTTAGCCATACATAGAAACAGGAACACAGATTATCAGATTTTATTTTAAATCATTTAGATCTTCGGCGTGCGACCTCAAACTCCACTGGCGCGACGGACTCATGTGAGGTCGATTATTTTATTTATATAATCTATTTTCATTATAAGGGTGGAGATCTTTCAAAACACGGAGGCTGGCTTTCTGTGCGAGTTGGTGTTGAGACTACGACCTGTCCTTTTTTCGCCAGGCGACTATATCTGTAGAAAAGGTTTGTGTTTTATATTATGAATCTTTTTTTAGTATGCAATCGTATTCATTTATCAAATAGTAACTATGTCTCATCTACCTTAAATTCACGAAAAGATTTAAGGAAAAATTAATTATTTATACAACTTTAAAATTTCAAACCTAGTAAGTTAAATATGAAATCTAAATTTGTAAAGAAAATCCTGATTTAAGATAATAAGAATCAATGAGAATGGGTGGGTGTATTCACACAGGACTTTCTGTTTTATGACCTTTAAATTGTTTCTAACCATTTCAACCAAAACAATGAAATTGCGAACACAAAGTAAATCGCAAGCTTTGGTTAAAAATACTGCGCTGTCGTTTAAAAAGGGTTGTGTTTAATATTTAATGTCGTACCCCGGCATAATCGCTCTTCTGGCGCCGAGATTGTCAGACCTTTCTTAAATAAAATGTTTTCTTTAACACAATGTTAAATGATGGCACAGTGAACGAGGAAATTGAGATTCGCGTGTTATTTACAGGCGAAGTGGGAAAGGAGATGTATATAGTGAACCGTGGGAAACTACAGGTGGTAGGCGACAACGGAAAAACAGTGTTAGCGACACTCAAGGCTGGTTCTTATTTTGGCGAAATTTCCATTCTGAACATGGGCACGGCAGGTAAACAACTTGGTAAATATCGCCACGGCCCGAGACGCCACGCCATTATTATCTACTTTTTTTATTTGTTGAAAAGTTACAAAAGCAAACGTTTCGAGGAGACGCTGCAATCAGGCCGAGGGAGCGGCCGCGACGCTACCAACAGGTTTTGGGACATCATTCTTGGACGAATCTAGCGTTCTTCTGAGCTTACGCTATCTGCTGCATGAATCTCTTAGTCTTCATACATAGTAGCATTGTGCCCGACAGAACTGCAGTCTTGGTTGAGGTTGAATGTACGTGTCTGTGGACTACTCATCAGGTGGCCGCTCTCCTGTTCTTTCAACTTTACAAGATAAGCTATATGAACTACTTTCGGATAGCTAAGGCTCTGGAACAACGTTAACGACGTCCTGTACAAATCAGTTGATGCGGAAACGCTTCTACATTTTATTGTTTCTTTTACGAATTCGCATTTTAAACTTAATTATTTCCATTATATTATAATACTACAAACACTATCCGTTTTGTATATCACCATTTGATTATTATCTATCTATCTAATTATGATTTTATAAGCTTTTTGAATTTGTTTTAAATTTTTGTAGTTTCATTGTAGATACTATTTTTTTCAGATTAAATAGTATTGAGCGTCATGTGACTTATTTGATTTCATCTCCTTTGGTTGTATTGAAGGCAGTGTCCCCGATCGCTTTGCATCCTCCCCGAATACTTCATATATTTGGCGTGACCTCTTGGTGCATGAAACCCCAATAATTAAAGTATTATACCGACTTATACATAAGATCTTTCGTCACATATCTCAACGCGGTTTTTTTTTCTATCTATCATTGCCATAAATAGGCGTTGTAAAAATTGTAGAATCGCTTAGTTACTTTACGAACAAACTCTCATGTTCTCTTTTTGTAATTTTTATATCCTGAACGCTTTGTCTTGAAGCATTTACCGGAACCTAAATAGAAAGGCTTTTTTTTAGTTTCCAGTTTAATTATCTCGATTACCTTATTTAACTTCGTTTCTCCTTGGACTGACTACGTTATGTTGTGTTGACTTTGCCGCTGGTGTTCGGTCTAATCGGTTCTCGCGAGTTCTCTTGGCCTTGTTGGTTTTGCGACAAGGTTGGGAGCTCACGAGGATATGGACCGGACACCGGTTGGCATGGAGTGTGTGGATGACACGTCGACAGGCAACCGGCGGACAGCGTCGGTTCGCTCCGTGGGTTACTCGGACCTCTTCGTGCTGAGCAAGAAGGACATGTGGGACGTCCTAAAGGAGTATCCTGCCGCCAGAGTTCGTCTAGAATCCATCGCCGTCAAGAGACTTGAGAAGTATAAGAAGGCGCCCTTAGAAAAAGGTAATTGCGTATTTTTTTGTATTTGTGCTATTTTAAATTTCATTTTATTTATTGTCTGTAATATCAGCATGTGATAATCATATAGCCATTTGGACATATTTTTATGGCTAGCCATAAGTTTAGTGTTCTGAAAAGGAAATTAAATCAAGTTATTCAATTCTTCTTCTACTAAAGTCTTGGACTCATTTTAAAACCAACTTTTACAAAAAAAAACCATGAACGTTGGTTTTATTTATGACAGAAATGAGGAATAAAAATAAGTATAGATTAATTTTAAAAGAACGTCGTTGCTCTGTGTTCTAACTGTTAGTACTTGTGTCAGTGGCAATGGGGCGTTGCCAGTCAACCCCGGGGCTGGTGGAGACCAGTGGCCGTGTGCCGATCGAGGAGATGCAGCTGCCGCCCGCCCCGATGCCCCCGCCGCTGCACTCCTCGCACCCGCCTTCCTACCGGGACCAGCTTTATAGGTAACATGATCCAGAAGTGACGACACTCTTCGTACGTTCTGCTAGTAACATAACACACGCTACATTCGATTAAAGGTTGACGAAGATAAAGGCGTGACTGCTTCGAAAAAATAACAATACATTCTGTATAGACATTTGAATTTAGAAGGGACATTTATTTTAAAGAATGGTACGATTTCGCGTTCGCCTGATGTTCAATGGCGCCCATGGTCAACACCTGTGTCTACTCGATGTTTAATATGATAGGATATATCTATGAATAAATGAATAACTTTTAATTAGCATTCACGTTACGTAAGTATATACCTCATTATATCTAAGCCGTATTTTCCAGTTCGTCAGTAAGCCCTCTTCGTGTAGCATCTCCTGTAGCGTCTTGCGCGTCTAGCGCGCGGAGCAGCGCCGCCGGCGGTGGCAGTGTGGCGGCAAGCAGCCTAGCGCCTCGGGTCATGTTGGACTCGCACGAGGCTCTCGAGAGCGAGATAAAACGCCTTCGAGAACGGCTCTACACCGTCGAGACGGAGAACGCCGCCATGTCTGCTAAACTGAGCCAGCAGGAATGGGAAGTCGACCAAAGGTGAATAGTAGGCCTCAATTATTTGTATTCGGGTTCTGCACCGATAAAACAGAGAGCGCCACTCTGTCTACTGAACTCAGCCAGTAGGAATGGAAAGTAGACTAAAGGTCTACTCAATTTTTTGTGTTTAGCTTTCAAACGGTTGAGATGGAGAACGCTACCGTGTCTACTAACCTAAAGCCAATAATAATGTAAATAATGTAAGACGATCAGAGGTAAGTAACAGAGCCCAAACATTTATATGTAGGTTCAACACTGGCACCTTTTAGACAGTGAATGGCTCTGTGTCTGCTGAACTTACGTGCAGCAATAGGAAGTCAACCAGGGTATATGGGTATATTGGATACTTTGAATATTTTAGTAAAAAATTAGGCTAGACATATCTCCTGGCATCCGAACAAGTACTGAATATAGTCAAGACTGAAGTTTTATTAATCCCTTTACAGCCATATGTACTATCCATAAAAATCACTCAAATCATCAAAATCATAAAAATAACTGAAATTAAGTAATTTAGTTTATTTTAATGAAAGGATTTCTTGATTATCTATTGATCTATGCTATAATTTGACTAAGAAAACGGTCCCAGGTTTGTTGTTTTATGATCGAACTATCCAATTTAGTTTCGTTTAGTAAATTTAGTTCCATAACCAAAACTTTCGTAGTCAAAAGTTGGTGAGTTATTAAAATCTATAATACGGGCAGAGTCACTTTTAAACTGCGCTAGCATCGGACGCGCAATATGAACCATCTCCATGTAAGATCTTGGCAGATTGCCATTTCGTTCGCCTTTGATATACTGGGTCTTGAAATTACATCTTATTTATAGTGACAGCATCAGATTATGGACAAGACAGAGTTGAAATTTCACATACCCTTTTTTGTGTACTTAAGTACCTACTATCCATGTGATGGTTTAAAATCTAAATAGTATTAAGATTATTTTTGGTGAATAAATCGTTTTACCATCAATTACATTACACTACGAAATGAACGCTTGTATTACATTAATTAGGAATGACATTGATGTATCGGGACGAAAATTTTCAAAGAATGACCTACTTACTGCAATCTGGTTGAATTATACCTACGACTATGTTGATAATATTTCTTCCTTCTTAAAAAACGACGCTTCTTTTAACATAAAATATTAACTACCTAAATATTTATGTGCTTACATTTTTATGTTTTTGTTAATTGTAATAATTTCTCAACATTTCAAACAGATTGCAAGAAATCGAGATGCAAATCTGCGGCGGCAGCTCGGTGAGCTCGCAGGAGGACAACGAACGCAACCGCGAGAGCATCATTTAACGGCGCGCCTCCCCGCGGCCGCTCCCGCCCATGCCCCTGCACCTCTCCGCAGTGTGCTGAGCGCTGAGCTCTTCTGAGCTCTCGGCTCTCCCGAGCTGGCGGCTCTTTGAGCCCTCAGCTCTCCCAAAGCGCTCACACACACCGCACCACATGCGCGACATCGTGAACCCACACGCGGGACTCCAGTAAGCATTGTGAACTGAAAACTATGTGTTTTTACGATGAATTAATAGTATTACGGAATATTTAAATACGAATTAACATTATCAAATTTATATACATATACCTAGTATATACGGCTCGCTATTAATTGACGAGTGTTCGTGGAGTGAGATTTTGCAGAGACAATATTATCTTTAGAGTTGTATAAGTACATCGAGTGTAAAGTGCGTGGGGCGAGGCGCCAGCCGCCCGCTAAACGAATAATTGATCGTTAGTTCGAGATTTAATTGCTGATCGCCCAAAGGGCGTTGTTTCTTCTAGTTTTAAGCATATTGGACGTTATGTTAATTAACTTTGTTTTATTCGATTGCTAAGATTATTGTGGACTAGATTCATGTTGTGATATTGTTTTATCTGTTTCGCTGGTGTTATTTACTAATGGTGAAATATATATGTCGAGTGTCGAAGTTGTTGGAAGTTTGTGTATAAAAGTTGTAATGTATCTTATAGTTCGTAAATTCGAATTCTATGTCAAATAATAGTGGAAAAGTATTGTATTGGGAACGTTTCTTTTTAATGTCGAAAACGATCGTTTTATAGAATAAATTTGAGCTTTAATTATAGTAAAATCCTGGAAGACTAACACAAATTATAATTGTTCAATTTATGATATATTTTCACGATCCTCTAGTTTGTTACGACAGTCTAGTGGTGTAGATAGTCCTTCATTGTCAATAAATTTGGTACATAAACTATGTATTATATACTCTTGGAAATAAGTACATTCTAGTACAGTTGTGTCCGAATAAATCAAATCGACCAGTGCATATAAATATGTTATGATATTATTATGTTATTAAAATGAGTAACCTATGTACGTATTAAGAGTAGAAATAGGAACTTACAACGTTTTGGTAATTCAAAAATCACTACTGCCAAATAATATATAAGTAGTTAAAATGTTTTAATGTAAAAATTACTTGATAATCAAAACTGAGGAATGTTTTGTACTTAAATTCCTTGTTCATCACATTTTGTTCACGTCGTTAACACATTACAATTCGTCAGTTACAATGTAAATTCTAAGGGACATTTTTAAATAAATCCGGGCGTGCTAGCATACTGAACTAATTAAAATATGAACCAGTACCAATTCGTAAGGAAAATATTTTATAATTCAATGGTAAGGATGTAAATACTTATCTACGATACGTATTTATAAGACGCTGTTTTTCATTGGGGAGATTTTTTTGGGCCACGAGCTAATGACGTCGGGAGTGTAAGGGAACTTGTGAAGGATGCAAACTAATGATTATTTTATGTATAAATAACTAGAGATTGTTCAACTGACTTCCCTTTAGTGTGCGCTACGATTAAGAGTGAAGTAAATCATGCAATATTATGTATGCATTTTAGATAAAAAGAAGATAAAAATCCAGTATAGTAGACATATTGTGTCATTAATATATATCGAATTACCAGATTGTGTTCGACGGACAATCGGGCAATCAATGGGAATCTATGGGATAAACATAGCATACAATTTATACCCATAAATGTTCTATTCTCGTTATATAAATTGGTTATAACTACGAAAGTACCTTTCTCTGGTTGCGGGGTCGATTCTATATGTCAATACCAATATTAAATGTTTTCTATACAATACCATTTTTTGCTCCAATTGAAATTAAGGCCGTCGCATAATGTAATATTTTTTTTCCAATCAACATCGAAAGTATTTCAAAATTTAAGTTAAAGTAAAAAATAAATCCAAATTCATGCAATACATAATGCGACATGCGTATCGCAACGTCACTTAAACTCATTTGTTATAGTATTATGTAGTTGCGCTGTCATGTATATGTATGGAGTCGAATTAGCGACGAGATTTAAATCCGTGGCGGCCTTTATATTGTTTGAAAAATGTGTTCAATTTATGATATGATTATAGCCGACTTTATGAATATAAAACGCGTGGTGAAGAGCTATCATAACGTGATAAAAAATAAAACACGATTTTCTGAACGACGCTATCATAACCGGAATCTGTCGTTCCCAAACCTAATGACACGGATAATCATGATTTTCCCGAGTATGTTATGTAGGTTCATAAAAATATGGTTATCCTTCTGTTATAATAGCTATGTACAAAATTAAATAAACTACATTTAGCCTCGCAATTAACTGATGTTTGGATATAATTGTGATTTATTATTTTACTTCCCTCTAAATTTGTAAGGATGTTTCGTAGATACTTTATTGTCATAACCTCGTTCGAAAATTAGACAAAGATTTAGTGACGAACAGTAGACTACTTGTCGATGGAAGTTATTTCGTTTCTGGTGTTTTTGAGACAGTTTTTTTTTACCAAGAAATGCGTTGATTGTCATAAAAAATAAATTTTTTAACATGTTTTTACTTCAGTCATGTACTATGTGTTTACGATATACGCTTAATTTCTTACTAGATAGGGAAAATACAATTTTTAACTGTAAATAAAAATTTATTTATTGTTATATATTCCATAAATTTTTCTTCTTACATATTTCTCGATTATAAATTTGTAAGAGAGTGCATTATGCAATTGAATATAAAGAACACGCAAGTGCTTTTTTGTGTAAACTACGAAGGCATTTAATTCTTCAGAACGATGATATTATGTATCAATAACACTTGTTTCACTGCAAACGAACTAACCAGAATCGAAATAGAAGCGAAAACTATTAAGGATTTTGTGAATGCATACATGTTTCCTAAATACGAAGGTTATGCTAAATGAGGGCCTCAATTTAACCTATTGTAACTTAAAGCGAATAATCTCCTAAGGACGGTCCTTAGTAAGCAGCAGAAAAACAGATCGTGTTACGGATAAACGCTACGCAAATTGAAAATTAATTCAACCATGATAACCTTAATTTAGATCGCTAATCTTTCGAAGTCAGCAGTGAAACCGGTGCATAAAACTCATGAACATTGTTCATAATTTATTTGTAAGTATTGTTAATTGCAAGAACCATTCGAAAATGAACGAGTGAATGAACTATTGTAAGGTGGAATGTGGTTAGTATTTTGCAGTACCCAGGCTTGTGGACCTGGAAATGGGAATTCAATTATGTATCGCACGTGATTAATTTTATTGTTAATAAAAAGATTATGATAATAAAACCTGTGTCAATTATTTCTTTACATTTTAATTCACATAATGTCATCCATTCTTGCCTTACCTTTTAGGTTCCTGAAATACAACAAAATACGTACACACACATATACACAGAATTAATAATGGAATAAAATTTGTTTTTTTTTTATATTTTCTATCGGCGCAACAACGATGTTTTATTGTTAAATTAGTTCATAAGTCATTCATTAACCAAAACTGTGATTATTGCAATGTAAATTCATGTGATTCAAATACTTAGCCTGTAAATTCAAAACATTTTGTGCTCGCACAGTATAAATAAGGCTGCATAGTCGTAATCGATTAATTCTTGCTTGAATCGTCGGATAGTGCGGACTTTTCTTAAATAAGTCCTTACGTTGTCAGATGAATATACGAAGCATTGTTATACTTTCGTGTTTCCTTTAAAATTGAAGATGAGTGACCATTAGGACGATATTCATGACGTCACCTGTGTTGACGTCACACCTTTTAAAAACTTAAACACGACTGTCTCCCCGTCATATCTTAGCATAAAAATGTCTGATGATCACAATAATCACAAGTGTAAAATCATAATAAAGCTATAATATGAAACCTTAAAATTTAATATTTCTTGCTCAAGAGGTTGTATCCGTGTTAAAAGGCTTCTGCGGTTGAAGGTTGACGAGTTAACTTTGCTATTTTAACTTTAAAGGAACCTGTCATGATATAAGAACAGTTTGTTCTTATATTTATTTAATCCATAGACCGTTTTTACCCGACAAAAGCTGTACACGTAATAACACATTGTTACTGAAATACTAGTTATACAACACCAATACGAGTTATATGACCAAGTTACAACAAACTTTGCAAACAATATTGCGGAGGAATTGTGTACATTTCATGCATTTCAAATTATATTATTGTGCATAGCATAGGCACAATATTTATGCACTAATAATACCTACTTTGGTATTGATTATAGTTATTTCTTACATTATTCATGAAAACTCAATACATCGATCGATATAGTAATCAATATAGATATTATACCGATGTACCGTTACCGTCATTTAGTCCTTTTTAGTACAACGTTGTGTTGTTTTTCGTATTTTTTTTCTGTAAGGAAACCATATGCGATGCACACTATTAAATCTCCGGTTATAAGCACAAAAATTCATCTATTTTTTTTAGTTTTATATAACACAGGTGAGTTGCTACTTCCTAGAAATAAATTGGTAATCATAAAGTCATAGGTATCCTCATTACGCCAGATTAGTATGGTATGGCAGTGGAGCTACGCAAGTTCAGAGAGTTTTATTGCCTGAATACCTGAGAACTTTATGAACACTTTCATAAATTAATGAATTAATAATCCTACATATTTTATAACTTTCCTCCTAGTTTAAACGTTTATTTAACCAGTAGAAAAGGATAGACTATGACACATAGAGATAGAACATGATATATCAGTACTTTGTGGGTATCTCTCATCTAAAAATGAGAAGTTTTAGTGTTTGGGACGACATTCCTACGCAATGCATACAGAATGACGTAGAATGAAGTGGAAGCACGTCGCATACGATTTGCAAAGTTGAGATCTGGTGATCGAAATGCAAATGTAACTCGTAACATGCTAATGTGCTGAAGGATGCAAGTACCTTTATACAACGGTAGTAGTCAAAGCAATCCGAATTTGTCGGCTTGCATACGTTTGATTGTAACTTTTGCTAGGAATATTTCTTCTGACAACAGGTCATCTATAAGACACTTCAGTGCGCTATACGAACTGTGCTCTTATTCGCTTTGACAAAACAAATTCGTAACGCAGCACATTAAATAATCTTTGTAAATATTCATGGAACAAAATGGATATGGTATTCTATGCGCCAATTAATAAAGTGAAATTTATAAACGAGTGTTTATGTACCTTTGTGTTTTGTGCGTTACGGTGTGTGTGTTATAGTGTGCATAGAATTGTTTGTAATAGTCTCGCTTATTCGAATCCCGAGTGCACTGGGTACTTAACTTACTTAATCAAGCGGCAATAGCCCAATGGGTAGTGTGTTGGACTTACGATCGAGAGGTCGTGGGTTCGATACCCACTCC
>DWGW01000767.1:0-13247 GCA_018247775.1 Udranomia orcinus
GATGGTCTCTTTGATCAGTTGATTTGTTTCTCAATCAATGGTTATACCTTTATCTTCGAGTGCAAGTTTTACTGCCCTTAAACTTTGTGTCAAAGACTAGATTTTATAAAGATATTTGTAGTAAATATGAACGAAGAATATATATTATAGTTTGTATAAAATTGTATCCAAATAAGTAATCAAATCAAAGTCCAAGTAAAGTTCGGGTGCTGCTAAAATACATTCTAACGTTTCAATATTGTGTCGGTCTCTAAAGAATAACTTAAGAAAGAGTACGCAACAAACTTGGTCTGATTTTTCTTCACAAAGTACATCAATTTTAAATCGAAAAGATTATTTAATGTACCAACTTCGACGAACTTAATTTAACTTCTAAACTTGCCTTTTATCAACAACAGGCATACGGCGGCTCGACTTCCTCATACACAATACAGTGATTCGGAAACAGAGCTACTAGAAATTTCCAGTAGACTGTGTATTTTTAGTAGAATCTAACTGAAACTAAAACTTCATAAGTAGGCCGGACGGAACCGAAATTCTGTTCGTAGCGTTCGTTCTGTTGAACAGTATTTTATGTGATCAATAACTTAAATGCTTTAATGTTACTTTAATACTATTCACTTAAACCGCCGGAGGCATAATTTCGTCAACGATTACGCGAATAGGTTTTGGGGGATACCTCTAACGAAAAAGTTATGTATATTTATAATATGAAGAAAATTCGAAGTTTTATAACCTTTCAATTTTAAAAATAGAAGAACTAATTATGCATATACACTTACAGTCATTTATACAAGGAATAATTACTTTTTCATTCTAAATTGTTAAAAAAACTAAGCTTAAGTTAAGTTTATACTTATTCATTGACTTCGAGAGAATAGCTGAAACCGTCTGATGCCTATTAAACGTTTGCGGTTAAAATCACAACCCTTTTTTACATTGGCCGTACTTGGATAAAAAAATAAAGTTCCTACTATTCGCCCACAAATCAAGATGGTATAAGAGATGTTTTCATTGCAAATTATTTCAACTCATTGAGAGTTCCACTTCGATACGTATAAGCCACGATAACCTTAAACGCTGGTATGTTTCATTACAATCTAGCATTCATTACTCACACGAGCGCAAATACCAACGTATTTATATACATAGATCAAAATAGGTATAATCTACAGAACATATAATAGCTACATACAAGTTTATACAGTGTAACTTATAATAGCTACACTGTACAAATTAAAATCCTACTATGTAAATATTATCGACGCAACTCAACAGTAGCATTTAATATAAACCTATAATGATTTCCCTAATGTTCCATCATCATATTATTTTGTACTTGTTTTTAAATGATAAATAAATTAATAAAAAAAAGCAATGGATATATGGACACTTCAGCGGTAAAAGCTTAAAACATAACAGAGTATCATTTTATAATGTTATAAATTTCTTATACATAAATATGGTTGGTCTTTTTGAAAAATCGCGTTGTAACGTTGTTGTGCGATCATATTGCCGAGAGACCGTAGCTCAACAAAGCGTATATTGTATTTACAATGCATATTAATACAAAGAGAAACTGATGGTACTAGCGTTCAGCTATCTAATGCCGAATCGATGCAATTCAGTATGCAAACTGGATACTAAAATGATGTTTGTGTAACTGGGATTAACGTGCTACATTTAAATGCTTGTTCTCCCGAGAATTGAGATACCACTCTTGTTTAAGTTTACTGACATTTGCCGCTACAATTATTATATACGTAAGATAGGGAACCTAACTAGGGTTGCCACCTTTTTTTCTTACATTTAAAATACATTTTTATTAAAGATACATTGATTGAATTTTTAATAAAATTACAATTAATCGTTTATTACTATTATCGTTCTTCGCAGATACGCAGATAATTCTACAGATACAATTGACTGTAACGAACGCATTACCATGTACAGAACGATCACAGAATCGGATAAGTGCTAATCCCGCAACATGGCGGTCAATCATGCGCAAAATATAATTTTCTCGTGTCGTATGCGAGTCGGCAATATATAACGCCGTAATTTTGAAGAGAGTGGGTCGTAAATCGATCAAAACGAACATTATCGACCGCCGTAAAAAGCCATGCGTTAGCTTTAGCCTGCAGATTGTATTGTTCTTTCCATAAGTACTCAACATAAATTTTGTTTGTTAAATGTATCATAAAATAAAAGTCTGCGATTGGAATTTTAAAATTAGTTATACCAACATAGGATGAGGATAGATATCGTTAATAGTTGATAGCTAAATGTGGATAGGTGTTAGTAAACATGAGAGTCAAAGTGTTCTACTTAAGTAATCATTTCCGCTAATTTTGGAGGAATAAATTCAGTCCGTTATACCCGAGACAAAGGAAAATACATATAATATATCTTTGTATATGAAATGTATGCATTTTGTAAGGTTGACTGGCAGAGAATGCTTAAAGCATTAACATTAAGTCCGACTTTTGTCCATTATCTGTATATGGTTCAGTAAAGTTTAAATAAACAAATAATTCTCGTGACTCGTGCCGGTCGGGCGTGAGTTTTGAACGGATCATTTATGTCGACTTCACCTCAGCCACCTCGGCTCACTTTTCTGCCTCGTAGCGTGACGGGGACACGCACCGTTGCGCCACCGCGCACTCGACTAGAAACCGATTGCGATTCCTCGACCCTCGACCGCAGAATGAAACCTAAAACCACCACAACATAGCTTAGGTGATACAAATTAATTTTGATTCGAACCGTTTTATTTTGCATTACTTGTCATATTCCAGTTGGTAGTAGCCACATATATGAATGTATAGTATGAGTGTATAAGTCGTTTGTTTAGGCTTGTCCTTCGTTTGATAATAAAACGTGTGGTTAGTGTGTTAGATTTCCTTATAATAGGCTATATAAATATACACCTAACATAACGTCTGTCGAATGGAAACTATGTGTTATATCTCATCGCTTTTAAGAACCTGTTAAGAACGTTTAGCTCTAAAGTTATCTTAAGATATTATCAGCGAGCCCTAGACCGGTGCCTTAGGGTACAATGGACATTTTAATAAAAAGGGCTTTTACACCAAATTCCTTAAGTCAGCCGTTACTACCAATGAATACACCAAATGATTCTCGGCCAAAGCTTTCGGCGCGGTTATCCGCCTGTAACCGAACGGTCATAAATTTCATACAGTTCATATATCACGTTTTTCCAGACTTAGCGGAATACGAAAATAATAAAACGGGAGTACCCCAATTTGTATTCTCACGATTCAGTTGCGCTACATTTTTACAAATTGCAACTCATGCTAGATTGCGACAATTGATCATAATAAGCATAATATAAGCAGTATTTCAATATTTAAAAAAATATATAATTGGTCACGCACGATATCAAACAAAAGATCGAAAATAGTAGTTAATTTAAATGCTCAATACTTTTGTCATAGTGCCTCTTTCTTCTTTTATGCTTTCAGTGATGATTTTCAAAGTACGGAACGTTTGCGATAATTTTACTATGAGTAAATTAAAGTTTATTTTGTTTATTTCTTTTTTACGATGTTTACTTAAATAAATTAAGAATTATATTTCTTTAGACTTCATTTTCGTTCGTAATTGACGTCACTTCGGACTTGAAATATACAATCATAAAAATAATATGAATTATAAGTATCTTAACTCCTAAAGTGACTTCGTAAGTGCTCCTAAATTGTAATTTCGAAGTCATAAAAACGTATACATCTACTATTTGTTCAACTATTGCTTTTCTTCTTTCCCAGCCATTTTATATACGCGATCGCTTTCGTTTTGCAGTAACTGCTCAAAGGTGAACTGGCAAAGAATGCGTTTAGCATCAAGTTCGCCTTTGTCCAATATACTCTATAAATTCACAAAATGTTAATAAATACATATGAGTTACGGACTGGAATGCCTTGTTATATACAATAAATCACAATCAAATTGTGAATCGCGGCTCGAAGTACAAAGTGGAAATCGTTATAATCGCATTCGCATCGCCATTTGTCGATAAATTATTGATAGAACTTTTGACATTAAAACAAAACTCAGGAAATTCCGTACCCGAGTGAGAATTGTTAGAAATATACAATTGTCGCCCTTGGCCAATTGCCATAATGCGCAGTGAATTTTAAAGGCTTCCACCGAAATATGTTCTTTCACAAAAGCTATTTTCTGCTAGCAGCGAGGAATATTAACAAGTTATTCTACAATTTAACGTTGGTCAGCCCTATATACAGTGGTGATGGATTTTGAGCACTTTGTCAGTTGTGAAAGTGGTCAGTATCAGCGTTCGCCACAAACACCAGTTTTGCATGTTAACTAGATTTTGCTTGCTGCTTTGTTTGTATTGTAAGTAAAGGATAGAATTTTGGGAACTTCCCATAAATAACATTCAGTCGTTTTCCATTCTCTTAAGGGGCGATTTTAGAAAAAAACTACTGTTTTAGTTTCTATGTCGCAGATGTTGAAAAGTCGATGTTTTATTATAACAAATCAACTAAAAAGTTTTCCTCCGTTTAACAATGAAATCTCTCTCCGTCTCTTCAATTTATTCAAAATTGATTGAAAACACAGAAATACAATAAGAATAATAGCATTAAATCTATTTACTATTCTTATAAGCATTTATGGTTCAAGGTTTCGTTTTAGAAAAGGTTAAAATGTTATCCGTAATTTAAAAACTTCACAATTCCTAGAGTCGGACTTGGACTGATTGTTAAATACTCGGAATCACCGGATGGTCGGTTTTCTTCAAACAAAAAGTATTTATAAATTTTCTTTAATGTTGCAGAATGCCAGTCGCCGAGATTAATACCGGCCACATTCAGGTCACTTGAAATGAGCGATTGATTGTATTTGTATTTTATTCTAGAAAATCTAGAATATAATAAATCTTTTACTATACATAAAATTAACTGTACATTCTAATACATTCTCGCGTCAATAATACCGAACCAATAACAATGATTTATGCAGAATGTCTCAAAATTCACTTTCAGTTTCTAAAATTATTCGTTAGTTCCTTCAGCAATTGTCAACGTGGACAGTAGCTATTGTATACCGGTAGCTATAAGCTAAATCATCGGCTTGTTGTTCTTAACGATTTCCCGCTGGGATCTCCATTAGCTGGTAAAGAACAAAAGGTTAAGGTTAAACAAATGTATCTAAGATACTTTATTTCTACGAGGTTCAAGAATTCATTCACATTCTCTGCGTGTTTTATTTATTTTTTATGTTTATCCCAATAACACAAACAACAATAACATATTTATAGCGTTACAGACTAACAGATCAATAGCAACTTGTTATCCTAACCGGTAGCCAGAGAAGGAGGACGTATAGAATAACCTAAGATATCAATACGTTATAAGCAATATCTATGAACTCATCTGTGTAATCAGTAGCAAACCGTTGACACTTTGACAGTCAATTGTTATTCATATTTACTTAATTATATTTAAAAACAAAAATATTAAGAATCTCTGGTTTATTTGCCAATGTTACCGATTCGGAAAATCATTTTGAGATTAAAATATTATTATGCTAATTGTTGTCCAAGAATTTACTTTTAATGTAACCTCCATTATATTTTTAGATGCGTCATTCCGTTTCTTTGTTGGCAGCTGAGGCGCGAAGTGAAAAACCAACACCTAATACACCTATTACATATTACACGGCAGTTTTAAAATAATTCTCCATAGGAAATTAATGGAGTCCATGAACATACGCATAGTTTTCGTAGTGAATGGTTAATTTCGTTAAATTTGCGATCAACTTAAACTTACATTAAATTCGTCGAAACACTTTTATCTCCCACAGCTGGTGTCAAACCCCATAAGAGTTATGGAGTCAAATGTCGAAAGATCTCACAAACGAATCACATACTGTGTTTTTTTTAACACTAAATTGAAACCCGTAACCGCAAATGCGGTACAAGAGTGATATGATAAGAATTTATAATGTATAATTTATAGACTGTCCTTGAAATAAATTACTACATTATAAATTTTTATCATGCTGCTACTGTTTCCTGAAAATAATGTGCGAACATTTCTTCTTGGCGCAAGGGAGACATTACCGAGTGCAAACTACAACGCTTTGAACCACCCTGAAATCTTTCAGTTGTACTAAACTCAAAAGTATAAACAACATACAGAATAATGTTAATAAATTTTGTACTTCTATTATATTAACACATTCATTGTACGAACATTAGGTATAATTGTTTTCATATATAAATATCTTAAGAGCGTGTGGATGAAAGAGAGCCCTTAGCGACATCGATAACAAAGGCGTATTATTGAGCGACATGCGGCTTCTACGTCTCAGAGTTGATAGAAACCGAGGGATAACAATTGACTGTCAAAGTTTCGTTTCAAATAAATCTTTGATATCCCTCTTGATTGTCACATACGTCAACATACCTTTCCAATTGTCGACAGCTACGAAGACGCGGATACCATGAAATAAGAAATTTCTTTTTCGATGGGAACGTAATATTTCTTGCAAAAGGTCTGATATCTACGTAGAACGCTGCCGTTTTTCTTCCGATGTTCACTAACGTCGTCACAAACGTATGTACGGGTAGCTACCTCTTATCGGAACACTCACCAACCAAAAAATGAACAATAATTTTCGAGGGAACATAATGTGATAACGAGATAAGAAATATCAGAGAAGACACAACATTTCAATTATGGTTTGCATGATAAAATGGAAACTTTGTTTGAATACAAAGTGGTTTTCGTTTTTTATTGTATTTTATTCAATTGGAAAGAATACAAATTTGAAAACATCGTCTTTCACAAGTTTACAACACTTGATGGTAACTATAGTAACATCGCATAAATAATTAAGGTTTAAAATTCATATAAATATAATTATATGAATTTTAAACCTTTCTAATGGTCCTTCTTTATAGGTATAAAATAGTAATTTTATTCAAAAGAAAATTTATCAGTTGCTGAAAAATGATTAATCGCCAACGCTTAGAGACTTACTGAGTGCTTACTGAGTGTTACGTTTGAAGTATATATGAATTTTCTCTGCATATTCTATTTGTACACATCTGTAACATCCTGTATACCTTTTTTTCCTCGATTCGCGTGGTCATTAAAATCATAGATAGACATTCGTCAATGGCAGACATCACATAGGTGGGTCTGTAGAATCATATACTTAGGTACTACAATCCAGTTAGGTCTAAAAACACTCGATTGAGTGTAGTATCCCAGAACATAGAGTATTGGCTGTATGGATATTTTAAAGTGTTTTTATTATTATTATTATGGTCATTGTGCCTGTGAAGACATAAATAGTTTTCACATCTAATTTTTTACGAAACTAAAATTCTTTAAATTCTTCATTAATATTTAGTTCCAGTTATTCCTAAACTAATTTTCCTCTCGACAAAAACATGGATCCCCTAGGATTTGGTTAGCAATTCACATGGATTAAGAAATAGCTCAGATATTTGTTATTCCGATAAAAGGTCCTCACGGAACAATTTATTTGATGCTATGTGACACTTTTTATTAACGCGGGATGTCGCATATAGCGACATCTTTCTACCTTTCGCTACTAAAAAGGTAAGCAAAAATATCTAGCACCTGAGGGAAATCTAGGTGCTATGAAAATGTTCGTCGCATAATACATGCGCCCGAAAAAACCTTCTTTCAGGCATAGGTGATTACGATAGTGGCGTACGTAGATGGATACTGAGGAGCGTATTGTACAATTATTTAAACTAAAGATCAATTAGCGACCGACAAAAATCGACTGTATCTTATAAAATTATTAAGTTATATATCATTTTAAAAAGTCCTCCTAATCAACACCATGGTGTGTTAGTAGCCATTGATCTTCCTTCATATTTTCCCGAATAAAAAGACAAAAGACAAAAAAAAATGACGTGCCCTGTATAACAGACGTCTATGTAATATCTGTGTGTCACAAAGCCATGGTAGTGTGTGTAAATTTTTTTTAAAATGTATTAGGTATTATTATATAAAATATTAGCGTTCGGTACTTCTCCGCATGAACTTTAGCTGTGCCAAAGTTCACACTCCTTCGTTCTTGCAATTGTCGTAAAAAGATACCCCTTTTTTGGCTCACGTATTTATAATATGATGTTGTCAATGATTCTTACAAGGGACCACACTTGGACCCAAATACACGTGAAAATGGTCAGAACAAATGTTAAATACCCTTCATTTAACATTTGTTGTGACCATTTCTAGGATTATTTTTGGAAATCCCAGAATCACTTAATAAGATAGACGAAGCGTTGTGACCAAAACAGCCTTGGTTTAATATTAGTTAGTAAGTTCTTGAGCATTTAAAACAGGAATTGAATGAGAAATTAGATTTTTGCTTAGTATTTGTATAGTGTTCCTCAATTATACTACTACTAACTAATATATAATTCATATTGTGGGTACAATATTGTACCCACAATATGAATTATATATCTGGTGTAGTCAGTATATAAGTACAAACAACGTCTATATTTAAAGTGTAATTATAAAATATTGCCGCATATAATTTTGACTGGTGTCATATCTATGGCCAATTTTAATGATTAATGTCCGTTGAAACACTTGCGAATATTCACCATCATTTTATTCAGTCAACGATTTAGTATAATTGCTCTTGTGTGTTGCATTTATATTAAAAAAGTTTACGTCACATCTATCATCAGAGATGTGAAATTAATTAAACAAACAAGTTATTGCGCAAATCAAAAACAGAATATAATTTTTATTTTTCATTTATTGCCATGCATATATAACAATCATGATCAGATTGTAATGTTTTGGCATACATCGGCAAAACAGTATTTATGTACAATGTATGTGAATTTATCAAAATTCATGACACATAATTATTATATGTATCAAGTGTAATAAATTTTAAGTACTTTTCCTTTCTTTACCTCTTTTTTTAAACTACTATAATGTCAATACATAATAGTAATTTTATCAACCATTATAGCTAATCAAGCTCAGCTCAAAGGCTTGATTTAGGAGTGGGTTCACGTGCAATAGTAATAGTGCAATGACTCCCCCATGAGGTCCGACACATTATCCATTGGGCTCTAGTCGCTTTCTCTACTTTTCTGTTGCCCAAATTCTCCACAAAATAGTTTTGAACCCCGCAAACATATACGAACAAAGTGTTTGTTTTTATCTCATTAGTATTTTAAATTCATAAATGTTCAATGTCAGATTTGTTGCAGGCGGATGAAGACTCATAATAAATGCAACTTTTAATTGAGACTTGTTTCAAAGCAAAACAATAAAAAGCGACTTCCGTAGCATTAATTAATACTGTGTAAAACCCCTTCAGAAGCAACGAGATACAGAAACCGAGTAAAATATAAATAGAAACGGCATCAATACAATCGATGCTTATCGTAAAACCTCTTATAGTAGGAAGTATGAGCATAGTAGGATGAGTATGTATTACAGATTCTTAAGCTTATTTTATTCACATCATCTATCATGCCACGCACTATACCAGATCCAAAGTTGTCTCCTTACACCAAAAATAAAAATAGGACCCGGATCTAACCAGTCACAGATATAAATCGTAGACATGTCCCAAGCCAAGTTTTTTTCTTACTTTTATTGTGAACTTTAAGAATAAACAAAAATGAATACCGTTCTTTAGATACTAGTATAGTGAGTAGTTAATGTACTTGAGACATGGTAATTGTTCTTACCAATTTAACCTAAATGTTAAGATGTCAAATTTTTTAAAACACCACTCCGCAACCTTTTAATAACAATATTATTCCTTGAGGAAAATAAAAAATCAGAGAATGAAAAATCTCTGGAAGAGAATGAAAAAGCGTGATCGAGAACACTGGGTTTAATAAGTGTAAAGATTTAAATAAAGAAAACATTTTCAAGCTCTAAGATGTAAAGGGCAAATTATAATTAGATCGTTTCCACACGTGAGGTTGATAAGTTTAGATAATGGCGTATCTAGGAGATGGATCTTTGGCCCAACGATATAATGTCATGAAATCCTCGGGAGCTGAAACAAACAAGCGCCATCATAAATCATGCTCGCGTTCGTAGACGACGTTATTAGAATTGGTTACTCGTTGGATTAATTAACATGGTTACGAGGAAGTAAAAGTAATATTACTAAATCATGACTCGCTACTTTCTTTTTGTTTCATTTTTAGAAGAGAGCGAGTTTTCGGTTACTCCGATTGTACCTGAAGGGTCGATATTTGCAATACCGTTGGTATTGGTGTTGTTGTTGTTATTCATTATTTCTTCCTTTTCTAACTTGTTAATGTGTTATTAAGATCACTTCTAAGTAGGTACTAGTAAGAACGAGATCAGTAATCTGGTAATTTTGCTATTCTCAAGTACGCTTCCATTCTTCCGTAGGAACGCTTAGATATTCCTTCTAAGCTACTGTCCGGTCCTTGTTTTTTTATCGACAGTAGCTTTAATATAAATTGTCCAAAACCGTCAAGTCTCTTTTGTTCAAAAACATCCGACATACTAATAGGCCACAAAAAAGTTCTTCCACCAATTTGAACTCAAGCCGCGGTGCGGAGAATGCTCTGATGCATGATATCTACTATTCTGTCCTACCACTTAGACACACTCGTAAATAAAAGTAAATAGTAGATAAATACTAATGTTATCATCTATATACGAAAATTTAGCAGACGAATTATTGAAATGAAACTTACATAAGTATAATTATGTCAGAGGAGACAAAACAATAGGCGTGAAAAACGTTAGTTCGATGAACTCAATTAAATACGCACTTATTAAAGTTAAAACAATATACAGTATATACAATACGGGCATTCATGAAGATTAATATTTCGCGCACAGTGAATAATTCTATAGGAGCCATCTTCGTAAATCCAATATCAAATTCGACGAACAAATCCGTGAATATAATTGGGATTTTACAGGTTTCACTTTAACACACGTTTGGATTTCAACACGCTTTCCATGTTTTAAGATTTAATTTCAATCACATTTCATTTTACACGTTTTTTACTTATTTAAGATTTGCGAGCAATATGGCTTCTCGGATTATGATATTAAGAAAAAGCCAAGTTTTATGTTTAGAAATCCGCACTAGTTCTATTCGATGTGGAGATATTTTGTATTTCTATTAAACTAACTAGTTTATTTAGTGCATGACGTCTTTGTTTATAAAAGTTATATTAAGAAAATTACACACTATAGATTTAGAAAATCTACATATACACTTCAGAAAGACTTTTAAATGTAATCCAATTAGAATCTAAACATACTAACCCGTATAATCTTACTACATCGTTTATTCCGTAGAACCTTCTTTACTACTCCGTTCAATTGCAATTGTCTCGTTTGCTATAGACAAACTTTAATTAGATTTCGTCTGAGATCCCCAAAATTACCTATTTTCCTCAAATGGGTTAATTAAAATATATCAGATATCGCCTACTAGTAAGTGCTAAGGATAACCATTACTAACCATCATTATCTAATCTAATTCTCTCATCGCTCGTCTAATTCAGTAAAATTCTATTCTAGCTTTTCTTTTCCAACTCAGATGTAATTTAATACAACATTTATGACTAATAGTAATGGTCATGTCATGTTAGTCGTCGTCGTATATGATAGTCGAGTACTCTTAATGAGCTTAAACAACGTGAAATAAATGTCAGCAGAGTACTGGCCATCATATCGTTTTGGTAGCGAGCCTTTTGACCAAAAACTAAAGACAATAAAACATTCTCCTACAGACTATGTGAAATATCATTCGGATTTCGCATCTGCAAGCTTAGAAAAAAGAAGAACAAAGCACACTCTACCGTCAGGCACGACTCCTCAGATCTCTTTTAAAAAGCGTTTATAAATTTCAACGGAGTTTTCAATAATGCTCACTTTTCTTCCTTATCCTTCTTAATTGTTTTTAGCTGTTCGATGTTTTAATTTACATATTAAAACGCTGAACTCTCATTAGCCTCCTAATGCCCCGAACCCCGAAAAAGTTATCCTATCGTTTAGTCCATAGAACCTTAATTACTTCGTTCAATTGCAATTGTGTCGATTAACTATCGGGCAACTTTAATTAGCTGCGGATTATCGGAGAAATCTTGAATAAAAGCTCTTTTATATTTTTCGCTAAGCTTTCTGGATCTTTCGTAGTTCTATTGATGGTTCTAAATAATGTAGATTCCAAGATTTTTCGATCTTCGATTCCGATTGCTGAATACTAGTTCTCAGGCAATAATCCGTATTGGTATTTGCTTGATAACGAAAAAACCGACAGACATTTAATTAAGATATCGAAAACTTTTAAATTGGGGTCTGATAAGTTTCCTGGTGTGTCTGCAATCCGTCGGGTAGATTTATATTTAGAGATGATGTCAAGACATTCCCTACTTACAAATATCGATATATATGAGTATAAACTATTGATAAATATAATCGATAATTCCTTTTTCATTATCTACGTCGCAATCCTACCAGTCGACTTTGGCACAATGCAATTAGTACTGAGTTTTAAAGTTGTATATACATAGAAATCCTATTCTTAATTTAATTTATTCTCTAACGAAAGCTCTGCTTAAAAATATTAATTAATTGTTTGTTTAATATGTATTTGTACCATTATAAAATAGGTTTTATAAATCAATGTGCGTGTATATTTTAAATCATATCAATCGAATACATTTCAAACACTTCGTAACAGAAACGCACATCAAGTTATCAAGGATTATCAAGAGAAGTAACATCAGTTTCCTTATGCCAACGACGAGTCATAATAACCATGATAAATAGCCTACCATTGGTAGATTACTTGAACATATTTCGTGTTACGATCTGATAAATTACACCCATCAGTAGACAAAGCAATCTGCAGTTTGGGTATGAACCGGGCCACAGTCGATCATTTCCCACTTAATCCGTTATTAATGCGTATAGCCTCTACATAACATCACTAATGGGAGGATGCTCTAAGATAAGATTATTATAATTAGGCTGGAAACAATTATCAACGTTATGTTAATTAATAGTGATAATAGAGTTTTATACCATCGCGTGCTACTTCTTGCATCCACTTACTATTTATCATTGGTTTTTTTAAACAATAATATCGTAATTGTACCTATTTAAGCAAACAGGAACCAACGAGTTTCCTCTTATTATTATTAAAAATGTGGATGGTTTTCAACAATATTATATTTG
>DWGW01000768.1:0-13246 GCA_018247775.1 Udranomia orcinus
AATGTCGTTGTGTGTGTTGATTCTGTTTTGCATAAGTATGTCCAATTACAAAAGCGAAAATTTCGAACAAGGGACGAAATACGAACAACTCTTATCTCACTCACCTACCTTAGCTTTGTTTCCTTGGTGGGACGGCTCGTTTTATAACGAAATCCCCGAACATAAATTACATTACAGCGCGCAAAATAAGTCGGACGTAAATCGAATAGAATTAAATAGGCTCGATCGCGCGTTAATAAAGTTTTAAACGGATAAACTGAAACAACAAACGACGACACGACAGCCGAATGAGATATTAACAATTGAATTGATAAATACAACAATTGGGCTCCATTCGCAGTCCGTTCGATCGCTAATTATTCAAACAGTTCGTAATTCCGCATTTAAATATTAAAATTTTAATCATCTATTTTTCAAGCGTCAGATTTTTCGTGCGGAGGGAAAACGTCAATCGCCAATGACGGCCACTCCCGATAGGATAGGACGATATTCGCTTTTCAAATATTTTTTATTTTAGGTTTTTTTAGGTACAGCTATTTTTGCACTCGTATTGATTAGTCTACACTCGAATTTAGTAACTATACGTTTCTCTTTATGAGGTTTTATTTAACTTGCATGCACGTGTGTAATGGTCAAACGTTCTAAGCTTTGAAATAGCCTCACTCAACAGATTTGCTTGTATACATACGAGTAATTATATATCTTGATGATAATGCGATGATATAATGCTGTTATGTTTATATGATAATGACAGGTACTGACTAAAACGTCAATTTAAACAAGAATGCCTCCTCGTGTACTAAGATTTTCGTTACATATACATAAAATAAAGAGATATACGAGTACTGCTCTATACAATCCTTAAATATATACAAATGTATCGAAATAACAAATTACTTTGTTTTTGCACTAAGAATAGATGACAGATTCTCTTAGCCCAATTATATAATTCTTTAGTTCATACCAATCTTCACAAGTCCATTCTTAACTTATATAAAGCGAGAATTCTTTAAAACGGTATCAAAAGATCAATATTAAACCTTGAAACAATGGATTGCAGCGTCAGCTGTAACACAATTTGCCGAACCAACATTTCCTCTCCATGTATAATTCCACCATTACTTGGACGTTATGACTGTAGCGGCGACCAAATCTGACAATTTCTCACTTAATAACAGGCGGTCTGTTTTACGAGTCGTTCCTTGTAATAAATTCTCGTTTCACAAAAACGAAGTGCGTCTACAATTTTACTCTTAGACTTTATTGTTATCTTTTTCGAATGAGATTACATTTTATATCGGAGCATAACAACATTTTTAACTTTCATCAAACAACAATCAGAGTTTTAATAGTTCCCAGCCAGCATTGTACACAAAAATGTCATGTTTTTCTTAACATTAATTATATTACGATTAAGTTAGGAGCGCAAAAACACCGTCTACCTACAGTGATTTGAATAATCCTGAGACCGATTATGAATTATTAACGTGAATTATCTCGGGTAGTCAACGAGTTAAGTGGAATGTCAATCCGTATCTTAATGCGCCCCATTACAACTGCATCTGAACAGCGGCATTTCGATCATAATGTCATATTAATTAGTTTTCGTCACATTTTACGATCCAAATGCCATGTCCTACTGTCGTCCCCGAATTGAAATGGGGCATGTGCCGATGGTTATTAATACATAAATTATAAAGGATATTCGTAAGCAGAAAAACTGATATCGAGCACTTCGTTACGTGTAACGTACGTGTAATAAAGATAATGGTTTCCTTACTTGGCAATCAATAAACTATAGGAAACACTACGTACAAAAATTCAAATTTGGCTATTGGGTGGATGGGCGTGCTGCCAAGCTGTAGAATATTTATTTCTATAAATAGATCGAAGTGAAAAAGGTCCAGCTGATAGGGAATCTCGTAAATATAGTAAGGTAATAATATAATTAGCACGCGTTAAGCTAATCGAGTGGTGCTTGACGAGGGTCGAGCGAGGTCGCAGCGTGCTCTCCGGCAGCCAAACGCCGGAAAGGGCACAAGTTGGGCCATTATTCGGACAGACGCGCTCCGACGCCTTTTAGCCCTTTGACGTGGAAAGGCCCATTAGCATTGAACGGCTTGTTGATCTCCTACGTTAATTACTGACCTTCACACTAACTAACGCCCCGGTCCACGGCCGAAAAACGAACGAATGTCATACCATCAATTACCCGTAACAGCTGTATCTACAAATAATAATGGATTTCGAACCAATAAAAAGCGAACAGACGATAAAACCAGAGATTCAATACAAATTTTCAGACATGTTGAATTTAATCAGCATCAACGGGGATCGCGAGGCGAAAGATATTCAAATGAAGAACGAGCTCCATTCGCGACAAGGATGAGGCTCGAAATCAAGCCAGAGCGGAATCGCCGAATAAAACTGTTGATTACGTACCGCGCGAAGTTACGCTCCGTCAATCGGAATTTTATTTACTCGTTCGTTCGAAAAACAAATATGATGGCTTTTAATTTATGAGCGAGTCCGTTGGGCCCTGATCACCCGACGCTACGTGGCAGTACGAAACTGGCAGTCGTTCAAATTCGTGATACCGACTTTTATTTGGACTCTTTATAGAAGCTCGTTTGTGCCGTGTCGACGACGGTACCCGGCGCGGGCTAATGGAGATATCGTATCTGTCATATCAAGAATATGTAGTTTGACAGTTTTATTGCGATCGCATGCGATGTTCAGATAAATGCACGATTCAATGGTGAGGATAAGTTTCGTTCGAGGTGAGTGGGTGTCCCCTAGTCGGAGACTCGGTCGCGATCCTGTCACTTATCAACAACCCACTTCAAAGCAACATTGTACATATTAATTATGGTATCATATATCTCGCCATCTTGAAAGTAATATAGGCCATATCCGTCCAAGTACTCAGGCTTTTAGTACCCGCATG
The DNA here is from genome assembly GCA_018247775.1 of Udranomia orcinus. NCBI lineage: Eukaryota > Metazoa > Arthropoda > Insecta > Lepidoptera > Hesperiidae > Udranomia > Udranomia orcinus. The sequence continues at coordinate 2,948 of DWGW01000768.1, forward strand.
TCATGTTCACATCAAAAGGAAAGGATAATAAATACATCATATTAATAATTTGCAATTAAGCTACGTGCTTGCAATAATTCATTGCTGAATTAGCATTAATGATGTCTAAAAATTTAAAGATGTTTAGTAAAAATTTTATCGATGTTTCAAACACACGTTTTCACAAATAGGCAAATTAATACGAGTATGTCTATATTTATAATTAAAATCGTCCTCAATAAAACGTGTTTTTCTATTGTCACTTAGTCTAGTGATGTATTTTATATTAAGATATGCACGGCTTTTTAAGACATGTTATTTACTTTTTTTCTTTTCGAACTCAAAAAACAATTGCATCTGGTATTTCGTGGGACGTTGAAACAAGAATTTTGCGAGTGAGTGAATAGCAATACAAGTTAGCAAAGACTGGCTACTTTTGTAATGACTTAAATAAAAAATTACGTTTCTATGATTGAAACGCATTATAATAATATGCTTCATTTGCAAAACATTTATGTATTAGAAGAGGATCATGAGCATTAATCATGAATAATAAAGAACATGGAACACTCAGAGTTTCCATACAGAAAATTGCAAGTAAAGTAGATAGAAATACTATCGATTCTCCCTGCATCATAATATGGTAACAAAGGATTCTAAAATGAATTTATCAAGATATATAAGATTATAAAGTTGCATAAAAATAACCTTTAAAAATGCATGCGTCGAGCCGGCTTAAGTATTACAAATATTTTATAATAATTTAAAATTAAATATTTTATATTGATGTATTCCGAAGGTTGTTGAACATCTTGTGGTTCGACTTCGGGTTCCCCAGTGACATCTTTATAATTTCTATTTTATAACAACAACGTTCTGATTGAAGGGTGCGGTAAGGGAGACACACGTAGTTGAAGCGTTCCAACGGCATTCATTGGGCATTTGTGGTCGTCTTTGAATAGAATTCCATTCCTATCACGGTGTGACCATGGTAAGACGGTGACCACTTAGCACCACGCAACAGCAGATCGTTCGCTACATTAATGTTAGAAAAAGAGAAACTAAACAAACGTTTGCAAATTTACATTTAAATCGGTACAAAGAAAAAAACTGAACGATATTTTGCAATGTTATAATTAAATACTATTATATATTATACATTTACCGCTTTCTACGAATGCGACCATGCGATTAATGAAGCGCGTCTGCACAAGCACTAAGAGCTAGTCGTAACCCAACACACTTCTAAGTGGGCAACGCGGCGTGCTGTAATCGCTACCAAGCAAAAACTCGACACATGATTCCACTCGAATGCACCCCGTACGCGGCGCACCTTCGTCAATGCAAGCAAAATCGATCAGTATTCCGACGAAGTATTAGTAAGAAAAATAAAACATTATTGTCTTATTTTTCTTAGATCGATTCGATCGATATGTAGAGATAACGATTTTTATTTTGTTGTTTGTCTGTTTCCAAGCCCAAATTCAACTTCGGAATGAAATGCGACGTTCCGAGGTTAATTTTTAATTTATTAAAACGCTAGAATATTATCAACAGCACATTCCTTTTCTTTAATATTTATTGATAAATTAATTAATAATATAAATTTAGTAACAAGTTGTCTACATCATTTTAAAACTACTGATAAGGGACATTATATTAAGCGCTACATTTATTTTGGTCAGCATTGAATGGTCACTTATAGCTACATCATACATCTATCACGTATCATTTGTAGATCTATCTATCATTACATATCTACCTATCATTACAGGTCCACCTATCATTCAGCCACGGTTGACGTGAGCGCGCCTCTCCTCATGCGACGTGACACTCCTCGTGAGATATCAGATAATACACACCGCACACATCTCCCGATGCCGTTTAACGTGCCAGCCGTATGTGATGATATTTAATTGCACAGTATACTGAACAAAGAAATTGAAAGGCAAATAAATATTATGTGATTTCTCTTTGCACCTGCGCTAAATAATCCTTTATATATGTATTAACTTACCTTTATTTTGTTTGTTTGAAATCGTGGCTTTAAATTTTGTCTTGAATTACTATTATAATGTGTTATAATGTTATTAGTATAAATCATAAAATATCATCAAATTTGATATGTGTAAAATATTGAGCCCCATTATTATTATGAAATTCGGCTTGACTTAATTCGGTTTAGTCATACACTTGTCATTTCTTAACAGTTAAATATTTTTTCATTAAAAAACTTGCATGACTTCAATGTCGATTTAATATTGGTTAGATCCGAAGTGAGGCTGCAGCTGAGTTAATTTCATATTATGTGTTCTTGTTCTTTCTTACTTAAAAAGATTTTTAATCCACCCTGGTTATTATATAGGACACACATATACGACAAAAAACATCCAACAAACAAATCCAACGTAATACGAACGTATAAAGCAGGCTTTTTCCGACTGTAACAAGAATGTCATTGCCAAAGCAGTTTGATATTAAAAAATGCAGTTAACTATTGAGCTACAGACATTGACCAAGTGAAGCGACGACAGCAGTAGATCCTAAAGCTATCTATTAAACCAATCTGTGTCGGAATCTCTAATTACCATACTATTATCGTTGCAGGGACAACATTGTTTACTTAATTGGTTTACCTTCCACTTGACCATAAACTAATTAGCCGAGTTTCTATGCCAAGTGATGCTTCCACAACGATAATAAACCATATTATTAATTAGTTTGTGTTGAGTGACTAAATGTTTATGGCTACCATAAACGGAATTGTTAATTTTCCACAATATTGAATTAGCAAACGATCTTGTAGTCCACCTAATGGGAAGTGATCTGCTACCGTGGAGAACTAAGTGTCTCCGTCGTCACATGCTTCAAACGAAAAAACAGCAGTAAGAACACTACCAATATTCCCTACACCTTTGGTGCCTTCAGAGTCGAAGTCCGATAAATTCTACCACCCACATCTATTATTACATATTCCACATATTCTGCACCTTATGTGTGTAGCACAAGCTTAGTGCTCACTACTAAGCTTGTGCTACACACATAAGACTGAAATGAGTCTAAAAAAAGCCAAAATCTAATCCACGTCACGTGAACAATAAAGCAGGATAGAATTTTGAAGAATAATTGCAAAAGCAAAAAAAAAATATTTCTCAATGCATGCTCAGTCGAAATCTCTCAGATATTCTTATTTCACCGCTAAGCTTCTGAATAACCAATACAGTTTCGCTTCCTCGGTCACAATCTTCGAAGCGGAGGATGAAGGGCTTGAAAGATGCCGAAATCAGATCGTTGCATCGCGCGGACGTCTCCATCGTGTGTCAGTCACTGGACGAAAAAGGTTTTGCCTTGTAAATCGGCGCGTCAGCCGCAGGGGACGGGCCGGATTGCACTTCGCCCAAAAAGCAGATACAAACATCGTGACAAAGCGAATAATATCTTGACAATGCACGGTAAATACATAATATTTGATACTGCACGCGTCAATAATCAATTATATTATAGATTTATTCTGTGAGTATTCAAATACATTTCGACAGTGTTGACGAAATGTAAACCGTAGTAATCTATCAAGGAGATCGAGTGCGAAAATGTAATCGTAATAATAAATTTGAAAATGTTATACAATTCATAGATGCAGCTATTAAAAAAGAAATAGAAGAGCAAACAACGTGGACTAGTTACGTTATTTGCACAACATAAACAATACGTAAACAAAAAGAAGTACTGCGACATCACGGCATAATTATACTAAGCTCGCTCATATTTACTCTCTAATTAGGTCATGTTGATGTAAGTTAGTAAATTAGCTCAGTGGATATAATATCTGCCATTAAATTACAAAGCGAAATTTGAATTATCTCTTGCAACTCATTTGAAACTACGCATGAATAAATATTATACATATTAAGATGGTATAATTTGAAATTCAGTAGAAAATTCAGCCACATTTAATATATTTCAATTATATTTTAGCTTCAGTTGTCGGTGACGTGTGAATCGTGCTCAAATCCTAGGAGATAACCATGAAAAACGAGATCACTATCTATCTCAAATCATTAAAGATCAAGAACAGAACAATAATGGTAATGCTTAAAAAAGAAAAAAAATCCTGGAAATCCTGCAATAGAGCACATTTACAATGGGTAATATGTTATGAGTTTCTTTTACTAAAGCATTCTCTCAAGGTCCCTCGACCCTCATAGAGGTCTCGCAAATATTTGGCGATTCTCCGAAGGAGCTTCTGTAAATTTGATTACGCACACTCAAGCACCGAATGACATTGTAACGCTAATTTAGTCGAGCCCTAATTTAAATGAGGCATTACATGGCTTCCATTAAGTAAATGTTAAGATCTTGCCCGTTCGAAACGGGGTCGAGCGTTCCCTCCCTTGAGACTTTTATACCCCCGCTTTGCGTGCCAGACGTTTGTGAGTAAGGAACTAAGATATTACTAGAATAATCATGATACAACAAAAACTCTACTAAACGGAATATAAATGTGACGTTGTAATCTTCGCCTTATTTACTTGAAGTTTGTTTCAGCTCTAAAGGAATTCTATTTTATCGCTACGTTTTGAGTGCCTCGAGATCTTCGCAGACTGATATTTTGTGTACAAATGTAACATAAAATTAAGTATCGGTATAAAATTCTCCTTTGAAACCCACGTAAGCGTACTAATATGTCTGTATAAGTACTTATATTTCTAAAATAACTAAACCCTATTAGGCCACTCGGAAGGAGATTGGGGTAATATAAAACTTTTATAGGTCATAAATCGGTAATGATAAACACGGTAGGTCTACAGCAATCTCATTAAAACTGATTTCGTATTGGAACATTTTACGCCTTGGGATATTTACGCGTCGCTATAAATACGTAAAGTGGTATACAGCCCATTGTTTATAAGATCCGTATCGTAATTTCATTCATATTTTATCCGGCCCCCATCCATAATGATATAAAAATAAAGTTACGTGCTTAATTATTGTACGTTTTGTAGTGTGTATGTATCCAACTTATCCAGGTTGGCTCCATTACCGGCAGATGAATAAGGGTAGCGACAGGTTTGTTTTCTTGCCAGTATTATATCTACGTCTATTGTATTAGTCTTCAGTGTTCGGATGATTTTGTCAAAGATCAGATTTAGCATGCTGCACCAAAATCTAGATTAAACGATCAAATGTATTATTAAAGGTCTATGTATAATTGAAACTACATTTTACAATGGCGTCCATTATACGTAACCAATATTTTGAACAAGTAACAGATGGACGTGACATACAATTACGCAACTTGATCTCGTACTATAAATGGTTTGAGTCGATGGACGTAATTCCCAACTCAAATACGATCACAATCGAACGTACCTACTTACTCGTGAGTAACAATAGTGGATTCAAGAATGCACCCAGTAGAATGCATTAGGATCGAAACGTGTCAAGGCAACAGAACGGAATAAATCCAAAAACGGCATTAATATGTCATAGTTTGGTTTAATTAGGCATAAATATGTCTTACAGTAGGACAGCATTATTGCTTACGACAACCATGTAGACGGTTGCTTTATGGCGTCTATAAATAAAACCAACAAAGTGAATGGCAAATGCGGTGGGTAATGAAATAATGGTTGAAGAGGCTAGCACCGTGGGGGACTAACAGTGGAGACGCCATCTCGCATCTCCGCCTATTATTACAATTAATGTTTGTTACAATCTGATATATTTGAATGTGAGAATTGACAAAAGTGCTTTTTCTTATATATAGACTTATATATACATTGATCAGACGAACAATTAAAGGTTAGTAACATTACAATATTAGAATTATAATGTATAAGGATTAGACCTAGAAGCAGCAATACTTATGTGTAGGTATGAATTAAACCCTAAGATGTGCGGCAGAATTGGGCGAGATATTGTAAGTACTTTAGGCAGGTAGGCATCGATGAGACAGTTTTCTTTCATCGATGATAAACTTAATAACCTCTGTTGAATCTTTGTAAGTTTGCGAACATCCGTTAAACATGTTAATCTGTAATCCGACAGTTCTCAGAAAAGCGAGCTAACAGCAAATATCAGATTTGAGATTTAAAATCTTAAGATTTAAGGGGAAAAAGAACGAGGAAGAGAAACTTTGCAAACGACTAGCGACTAGCTAATTTTGCGTTTGACTGTACAATAACTGGCACTGTCGCACGGATGCCATAAATATATGGATGCAACGTGGTGACCTGGCAACTTTTTCGGAGATCTATCCGTCGGTGACGAGCGGGGGGCGGATCTGCGCGTACTCGTATTGTCGTGTAAATCTGCCAGGGCAACCCGCGGAAGTGTCGCGTTTATAAGTCGTAAATCAGGAGGCTTATCGTTGTACGCGACCGTCGGTCCGGCCGTCCGCAAAATATGCAGCGCGGCGTGTGTAGGTAGGTATTCGCACAGCGCCCGACAACGGGCGAGAGTTATATCGCATGCGATATGCAAATTCTGCTTATGTAAAATCATTGCACAAATAAATGTATCTCGTGTGGCTGGCTAGCGAGTGCTCGGTGATACTTTAAGCAAATTATTTTTCAATTTAAAATGTATACGATTATGAAAACTGTTTTCAAATGATTCTGTATTTATATCGAGAAATGTTACTGGGGTAACTACTTATCTCAAACCTCATAAATAATCATTGAAATATCATATTTGTCTATCAATAATATTTTTTAATTTTACTACACCATTAATTGATGCATGTAGTGAAAATAATAGTTGATTTTTTATTATAGTTAGAACATAAGTGAGAACTTGTGTTCTTACTTTAATCTTGGTTTATTTTACATGAAACGGGCTAACCATTCACTGCACGGCAAACGACATGACGGCCATAGAACACAATTTCTTGTCTTCGTACATCAACAATGATGTTATGTTAGCAAAGTAGCATACACTCCACTAGATCAAACCACCTTACTACAAGCCTTTTGTCTTTAGCCCTAAAACCATAAAATACAACTCTGCAGTTATAAGCCGGAAATAGACATAGCGGAGATGCCTCCGGATTCAAACCGTGAAATAATCTATCGCGTTAACAACGATTCGGATTACGTATTTATAGCCAACACAAAATTGTAAAGCTTCCTTTTATTTACGTACCAATCTGAAATTACTAGCTTAGTAGCACACAAACTCTCATTTATATAACCTGATACAAAAGAAACAACGTTGCCAACAATTATATCTTGTTCAACTTCAATTTGGAACAAACTGAAAGCTATTGCCTACCAGATACATTCGCATAGAGAGTACGAGAACAACAATATAAAAAATAACAATTGCATGCTTTGAAAGCAACTGTATAACAATGGAATATTATTTTATCAAATTTTCAGTATAAAGCGTTATCGGGTTGCATAATAGCCCCCGAGAGTTATGTTCCGTTGAAGGCAGGGCGACAAATTGTCCAACTGTTGTGAATTTGTACGCGCTACATTTTGCAATGGTATTTTATGTAGAAAATGGTACAACAGCGCATACTTTTATCATATTAACGCACTACTAATACTGACAACTTTCGAAATGAAATAAAGGCGGCAGTATAAAATTCATACATATCCAAGGATACGCCAGTGTCTCGCTAAGAACAGCAAGTGTTCTCCTACTTAAGCTCGTCTACATTTTCTCGAAGAGATTTTTTGAGAGAATTTGGAGTTCGCTTTAGTTGCCTATTAAAAAGTAATTCACGTATAAAACACATTGAAAATATATTTTAATTAAATACATGATTTACGTAGATATTAGAAATGGGTAGTAATCGTGACCAAGAATGGTCGTCGAAACATACAAGAGAGGCGTCCCTTACTCTTCGTGTGTTCAATATATCTATGTAACTCAGATAGGACTTCAGTACCGTTTGAGGTTCGAAGTAGGTCAACGAACGGCAGTGATAATTTGACATCAAGTAGCTGGTACGCTTATTTAGTACACACTGACGTGGTTAATATAGTAACGGAAAAAACGTCCAATAAAATAGGGTTATGAGTACTTAATTTTGCCCCTTGAGCTTTAAGGCTGACTAACATTAAGAATTTAGGGACTTCCTCGTTGTTTGAACGTCCCTTTATATTAAGATGTCTTCCCTCCATTAGATGATAATAAATAGTATAAGTATTTAAAATTCAAAACAAAAATTGTATAGCATAGAGACGACCTACATTTTTCGTCACTACATTTGAACAAATTCTACAATTGTATCTGCACTGCACCAAAAAAAAACTAACATTTCTAAAAAAAAAACTAACCTTTTTATCGAGTTACCGTTTCACTACGAGTTCATTGCGCATAGACTCGGGGAAGATCTTAAATCGCAATCGGTTCAAACGTCAAAATGACACCGAGCGCGGATTTACGATCGGCCATTAGTCAAACAATATCTCGACGCGTCATCCGAGCAGATCGGATAGCCGATAGCGCGTCCCGACGGACTCATACAACATGAACTATCTTTCTGCCAAAGCGGTGCCCGTTGGAAGAAACGCTCCTTGTGGGTTATTCACTCACTATAAGAATGTTTTTTTTTTCGTTTTTTATAACATCGAGGTAGCAAACGAGCATGCAATCCACCTGATGGTCACTTGGTACTGGTGGAATCATGGACATCTGCAACCAACCCAAGAAAGGTTCAAAGTTTTTTCTTAGATCCACCACAGGTGCGTTGCTACCCCTGAAGGTTAAGCTGGAATGCTTCAGTTAAGTATGTCTTCCTGACCACAACCTTCACACCAGAACACAGCAAGAAGATTGCTTGCAGAAAGCCGAAATTTCCTATTTGAAAATCTCTGCAAGGGCACTCAAACGCAAATAAGTATGTTTGAAGACATTAACGATTACTTAAAGTGCCACAAATCTAGTCACAAAATGTCACTTTAACTAATCATTAAATATCTCTAAGTTAGGGCGTTTTAGTTGTGTTTCCAGCTGTTGAGTGTGTACTTGATTTCCCCTTTCAAAGCTCGCTTCAACCCTATTCATAACTAGTGGATCTTCACTTAACAAAATTGCAAGGGAGACCTTTGCCACCCAAGTGGTGATTAAATAGTTGAAAAGGAATCACTAATAGATTGTAACCGTGTAGCTACAAGTTACTATGCTTAGTATACTCGCGTTTATATATCGTGTAAATAATTCTATACATAGTGTTAGTACCTTTTTTTGGACGCGGGGAAACTTTAAAAGGGTATCCAATACGGTGGGAGCGATACCGAGTTGTTGTTTAATGCGTGGTAATCCCATATTACCACGCATTAAAATCCCTCGGTGGACCCCTGTGCTTTGGGGGGGTACCCAGGAACTCGGAGGGATTGTCCCTCTAAGTTTCCAGGAGCAAGTCGCCTCATCAAACATTACATCTCTTGGGGAGACTCCGTGGCTCGACCTAAACAACGTAGATGTCCTTCCCGGAGTCGTGGGCAAGAAGGTTTAAGCTCCCACGCTTACCGCCCCGAGTCCGGAAGCCAATTTTAGTCGCCTCACATAGTAATTAGTACCTACCTACAATTGAAGCCTAATACGCACATTTCTTAATGCAATTATAATGAGAATGGTTATTCTAAACCCAAAAAGTTGCACACCTACGACTGTGACCTACTTAATATTTACATATACTAGACTCTTCTTATTTCTATACTTGATATGACTATGTACGAGTATATTTTAATAGAATTTTACTTTGTTATTAAAACATAGTACAATATATAATTTATATACACTTAGCCTAAGAACTAGTATGTGAAACATTACCAAGAAATGATATACAAATATAGCAGCAGACATCGGTAACCTAAAAAAACTTGTTGTTAGGTAAAATCTCCAATGTCGTGTCGTTGAGACCGCGTTCGTGAATAAGTTTTGTAAGCTAAGCATGGAAGTGGGTCAGAGGGCTTACAAGACTTTTCACTAACACAGTAACAATAGAAGATAAAAGTATAAGGTTGTAATAAAGGCCTAACCTAGTTCGGCCCTTTGGCACAAGTCTCTATGCAAGTACCTACGTATCTATCTATACACAAAAATAAAATTGGAGTGCCTGTTTGTTATATTAAAATAACTGCTTTTTACTAAATGCATACGTATGTTTATATACAAGTGCATACGTATGTTATATATACGTATGTTTATATACATTACCATTTTTGTCTGTCTGTCTGTTTGTTCCGGCTACTGTCTGGACTGGAGTTACTCAGGCTACTTTTATTTTAGAATTATAAAATATTTTGTTAAATTCCATGCGGACGAGACGGGCAAAGCTAGTTTATAATCATCATCAGCCCACAT
>DWGW01000769.1:0-13241 GCA_018247775.1 Udranomia orcinus
TGGAGTTCTTAAACACTTTTTTTATAACATTAACAGTAGCAAACGTGCATGTCGTCGCTGGGCCTGCAAAAGTCGCTATGTATGTGAAATAATACCCGTAGCTTATCGCTGTTTTCAACCACATTAGTATTGACGTAAGGTTCAAAATGGTGTCAAAAACAAAAAATATATATAAATGCACATAGCTACTATTGCAGGCCCAGCGACGATGTCCATTTGTTAATAACAGGTTAATGCCACTCATAGACATAAGTAATCAACTTAATACAAAATTAAGACTAAACCTAAAGCACTAGACTAAATTAGCAAGAACACGGCGATTATAAGACAGAAATATAATACATGTGGCAGTGGTGCTTCTGGAGTTGAACTACAGAATGTTCTAACATATCCATAAATTATTATTGAGAAATGCTTGAACACTTTATATTTTGATCCTATGCTGTGTTCTTAGTCAACTAATTATAAACAAAATTCTTCTTTTGTATTTCTTAAAATTAACCAGAAATGGAGTAAAAATTACCAGCATGAGAAGCAAGCGATGGACGTTTTGTTATTTCGTAATAACGTCGTTTTGTAATAACGTCCAATTCCTAGTAAAACACCCCGAAGTAAATCCAGACCAAAGTGATCATACTCAAAGCGAATGATCTATCTCAACCATAGAGATCTGCAACTCCTAGCTTGAGCAATAATTCTCGCATCACAAACTTAACAAATTGTTTAATAAAAACTTAAAGCTCTATTAAATTATGTAAATAAGGAACCATTTTCTGTTTTTATTTATAAAGGTGTTTTTATTTATAAAGTGGTCTGGTTCTATTCCTTTGTACTAATACATGTTAATCATCAGCGTTCCATACATCACATACTTGTATATTTTATAATGAATAAAAACATTTAATTTTTTATTCATAGATTGTATTGTGCTATTTATGCCATAAAAAATAACCCAAAAATAGAAAACAGATTTAAATTGTATACAATATATAAAATACTAAAAGAAATACAGTTCTTTTGCATTTTTGGTGCGTACATTGTAATAAATAAAGTACCAGTCGGAGGTGCAATTGCAAGTGCAGACATTATTATCTATAAAACGATTGTATGAGCCCAACTCGACATATAAGACAACTTTATGAAACCTTACACCCATAAACAAAAACTTTATACATGTTCCAATTAAGATAACAGACATTTTTGTTAGAAATACAAAATATATAAAATAGATTGTAATTACATAATATTGTGCAATATTTACTTGATAGCATTTTATGTAATACAACATATATGTATACCAGTAGTGATAACAAATTTATGTTAAGTTTTGCATTGATAATATAAATATGTTTAACGACAAATTAATGAATTAATATCACTATAATCTGCATCATGTCTCTATTTCCAATGCCAATGTTAACAATTATATGTTTAGTAAATATATAGGTATAATAAAGACCATATGAGGTACTTAAGATGAGAATCATAATTAAATCCAGAATAAGCTATTGCTGGGTCTGACTTAGTTCTTTTGACAATTTTTTTTTTTACTCCACTGGTAACTGTCATTACTCTTCTTGTGACTATAATCAGTTACAGTTATTTAGAAAAGTTATATGTGATAATATTTTGTCACATTCACTTTTATTTAGTCATCTTAAGTCTTTTGTTTCTTAAGTTTAAGTCTTTGATTTTTTTCAATCTCCCTTTGATTACTCCCTGTCGAAGAGCTACCTACCTACCTACTGCTTATAAAGCTTTTGTAAGTAAAGTGTTAATACATAAATGAACATTTTAGATAGCCAAACTTGCAAATGGAGTTAATAACAGGTAATTAAAATAAATGTAGTGATATATTACAAAGATATTGCTCATGATAACAACTGTCAATAAACATAAATAGTAATAGAGATACTACTATGTTTAATGTAAACTATGAATCATCAAACTAATAATCCAACAGACAGTTAAGAAATTATTGATTCAAATAATTTTCCTAACACCTCATGTATTATAATTCAAGTACACACTTAAAAAACATATAGTTTTATGAATGCTTTCAAGAGAAAGAATCCCTGTTGGATTGATTTCAATTATAAATGATGTCCTCTTGACCGAGTTTCGGCCACATTGGCCAGTCTTAATGGATATCAGCCATTGGCGCGGGAGATACTGTAGTGGATAAGCGTGTGTGCAAACACAGGTGCACTCTCTATTCCCTCTCTCTCAAGTTCCGATGAGACGGCAAACCAACAACCAACCAACCAACCAATGGCTTTACATGCTTTCCGAGGCATGATGCTACACAAACATGCACAAATCCAGACTCCGAGCTGCTACTGGCATTCCTAATAGAAAAACCAAATAACTTTTGGATCAACTCGGGGATCGAACCCGGGACTTCGTGCTCAACAGTCGCACTTGCGACCACCTAGACCACTGAAGCAAATTATAAATAGCAAAGTAACATAATGTTATGTTAAAATTATGTTGACAATCATCAATATGTGAATGTTAAAACTTGTGTATTTTGTTAAAAAGATATATATGATATATTTATGTATATTCTGATATAAGATTTTACAAAGAAAATTTTGATCAAAATTCAACTAACAAATAAAAACAAGCAAAAATTGATGATGCTATGATACAAGGAGAAGAAACAATTGTTTCTTTTCTAACTTACTCCACTGTATTTTTATAGCTACCAAATGTTTATATGTGAGTGACGCATGCATGTTGTTATAGGCAATGGATACCTTCCAAAATCTCCACTTTAATATTTTCTTTTGTTATTATATTATATAGCATTAATCATAAAGTATGAAAGTGAGATCTGTATTGTGTACATTCTTGTAATATGTATTTTATATATGAGTAATCTAATTTGAATGTACCAGCTCCAACATAACATGTTGATTCACGTTTGAACATTTGACTATTCTAGAATGTTAGTAGCATGTGGCTTTTTGTGAACTTACTAGTAATGGAATAAACTATTAAAGTTATTTTTTTTTATTACTAATTATATTATTCAGAATAAGGAATTGGCTGCAGAATTATTTATTATATCTTAAAGCTATAATGTTTTATCGCTCGTTAATAAACCACTAATCTGTTAAATTAAAATAGAATTTTTTGTCTTAACTTCTCCAGATAAAAATTCTATCAAAATTGAGCAAATTAAATACATGTAAAGATGTCTTATACTCTTATTTAGAATGTGAAGTCTAATATGCCCAATTTGCCGATTACACAAAGGACCAATTTATAAAATTGGAACTGAAATGTTAGGAAGCAGAGAGAATTACTTTGTGATTAGGTAGGTAGCTTCACTTTTTGTTTTCTTAAAGATACAATAGAGTGGTGTGTACAGGAATTGATCAACATATATTTTACATATTTTTTCAGAGAAACCTTGAGTTGTAAGACAAGATTATTCTCATTATATATGAATAGAAACATGATCGGTGGTATATTCTATTGAGTATATACTAATATAATTTATACTGTCAAAATTAAGTATTTCAACCCCAGACATGTATAAGATACTAAGCAACACAGAAACATAGTTAAATCAATAAGACCGCTGTAGTTGGCCAAGGCACAGACCTCTGATAGAACAAGTTCAATCTTTATCACTTGATCTGGTTTCAGTGGATGTATCGGCCGCTGTAGCGCCGTATGGAGTAGAAGCACCCCATTGTAGTCAGTCCGTGCGCTTACGCCACTCTGGTCCCACAGGAGCACTCGATCTGCGCCGGGCACGTACTCCACGCCAACGGTACCTCCCTCATCTATAACCAAACACCATCATAAAGCCTCACAACATCGATTGTAAACGAATAAAGACAAAACCCAGTCGATCTAATGGGAGTTGTTTACTGTGAACTGTCAAAGTGAAACAATGTAGGACACTAAGACGACTCCACTGCGCTCCACCGCCAGCGGAATATCGATTGATCGTACTCGTGATTTTCATTCAACATAACATACCAGCGCATTCTTTGTCCGAAATATATGTGCGTGTGCAAACTTACCCGCTGATAGAGTCGATGACTGTAGGATCACACCAGAGTTCACATCCAAAACGTGTACACCACCAACGTCAGTCTTTACCAAAATTATATTTAAATTACTATGATACGTTAGAGAAGTAACAGGAAAGTTCATGCGTATGTAGCCATCTTCTCGCAATATCAGAGAATCATCGCCCATCGTGGCCGTGAACACATCTGTCTACTCTATGTAAACGCCATTTGTAATTATACTTTTTTATGTCAAATATTTCACATGAAGTGGCCAGATATAAAATGGAGGTTGTGTCATGTTCCATAGAGAAAACAGATATATTTCCAAAAATGTATAAATAACGTAGATATTTTAAAATTCTTTCTATGTATTTCTGTTGTATAATTCTTCTATGTTAATTTATTAATTACTATATATTATTTATATGAATCTTAAATAAAGCGATTTAGAAAATATACTTCAATAATAGAAAAATATTAATGAACTTGAAGAAAAAATCATTTGTATGAGTACTGATACTGTTTATTGCTTAATAAATAACGTAGAATGGGTAATAAAAGTCCCTAATTTATTCTATAAGAACTTTAGGAGTAGTTTTTCTCAGTTAGTCTTTGTTTCTATTCACCCTATTTTAGGCGAACAGAACATTTTTTGTTCCAATCGACAGTCTGTTATGTGTTTTTACATTTAATATACGAAGACAACACCGAAACTCAAATATTATGAATGAAATGAATGTGAAACATGCATACAAAGGAAAAACTACCTGTAAAGTTCTTATAAAGATAATTTGTCACTATTCATCCCCTTCTACGGTATATGATCTATTATCTATTCTTAAATTTGCCATAAACATCAACCCCTTCAAATATATACTTCCGTCTTCTATGTAGTCTTTATTTCCGTCCGCGGATTTCGATTCATTTATATTTATATCGACAGATATGCTCAACATAAAAAGGGTTTTTTCGTTTATGATTATTTACAGCCGATTATCAATATTCTATAATCATCCAAGAAATATTGGCCTCGTCTATCCATTTTCACAATTTGTAATCGATTTTTTGTTTTAAGATCACTTAAGATACATAATCTCTATTAGATTCCAAATATTCATTAAGAATAAAACAAAGCTGTAAAAAATATATAATTTTATTTAAAAAACTGTAAAAATATAAAAAAAACATTGACTACCTTGACGACATTAACAAACAAGCAAGTGCATTACCACAACACAGAATTATAAAAATAATAATAAAATATGGACGGAACAAGTTTTTAAAAATATGAGTATTCATATGGAAACTAATTTATTGAGCATTATTCTTCCTGTAAGCAAGCAGAAGCTTATACAAAGGCATTTAATTGTTATCCATTTATACATCATAATAAAATAATATTTATTATAATTACACATAAATAGAAGCCGAAAATAGAAGAAAAGATAAACTAACTTCAGATGGTAAAAATTAACTAAGTGAGTAAATTGTAGAATCATGTAGAAGTAAATTATATAATTCTTTATCGAGTTAAAAGCAATTGAGTAACAAAAAATAATGTAAATGAAATACTAAATGTGACACAATCGATTATACAAAATTGACATTCTAGTAGTAATAATACATACCCAACAATTGGGATGCCACTACTAGTTGGAATCCCAATCCTTGGGCACGGGCATCCAAATCTTATGCAACAGCCAAATGAAATTAACCAGCAATTATATGGTTGGATGTTAAGAACTTTAGCACTAAGATGTAGAAAGCTAAATAGGACATTCTTCTTAATATGCTAAAATAATAAATAGTAAAATATGTATAAATAGCTATTATTCATAAATCTCTTTGTCCCTAAATCTATTTTTTTAATTTCTTTTTCTAATACCTCCTTATTCCTTCCCAAATGCGTTTTCGCATTTCTTAGAACGAAATTTTGGAAGGATATCGAATGTCAATCAAATCTGCATTAGTAAAATCATAAAAATTCATCATAGTATATAATATGTCAAAACTCCCACGACTCCAGCCATTTTAGCCCTGTCATGGTGGAATTGGGTTCGTGGGCGAGCGGCCCGTTCATTCCGTACGCCAAAGGGGAGAACAGGTAGAAACTGTACACTGTGGTCGACATGATAATAGCCATGACGCAGTGATAGAATGTTCTGCCAAGCTCCGGACTCAAGTAGCTCTTGATGCTGTGCAAAAGGTATATGGTGAGGATACCTGGTAATAAAAAAGTACAGTTGTAGCATTGATATACAACAACCAAGATACATATTGTGCAAAACGAACACGTCGTTGGAAAAGTGACAACACAATAATTAATAAAATGAAATTCTCGATAATTATAAAAAATCAAGTTGGACATTTTACCTAAGTCATAATGATTGTGATGATTCTTTTATTTTTGTACAAATGTAAAATTTATTAGATGACCATATCATTACGACATAGTAGTCTAAAAGCTATAAAAACAATTTAAAATGTCTAAAATCAAAAAGAAAATATAGACGAATATTGACTTAGATGACTTGCTAGTGCCGACTTCAGCGACAGGGAGATACTAGTCCAAATGCATACCAGTGAGCATGGAGCTGAAGACGAGCGCGGGGAAGTAGTGGTGGAAGTAGAGCACGCGGCCCATCGCCCAGAACGGCACGTAGTGGAGCGCCCAGCCCACGAAGTTCCAGCCCGCCGCGTTCAGCAGCGCCCTCTCCTCGCCACCTGCTCACGATTGTATCCATTGTATTGGTTATACTTGTGTTATATAAGTGGCAATATCATTATAATTATTATTACGTGTTTTTATCTTCAATGTGCCTGAAGTGGGTAGATAGATACGCTTTATTGTTCGTATACCTCAATTTGTACAAAAAAGAAAATTGTAAATAAAAAAAAATTAACATAATATTGTTTACGGCCAATAGCAATTATTGGCCCAAGATGTCAATCTATCCAAATAAAGCCATCCTAAATCAAATCGATTTCGGTAATCAAATTTTATACCTAAACAGGCTACCACGTGTGAAATGTCTTCCAAAGTATGGAAACAAGATGAGGATTTAAAAAAAAAACAGTTGCCTTTCTTAAATTACCTGGAATAGGTCTTCCGAAAGCCTCCGCCCTCTTTTCCCGGATGGAGTTGATGACGTAGATGACAAAGAAGATAACCAGGAAGGCTAGGTTACCCCACCATACTACCGGGTTGCCGAGCAGATATATACGATGAGCGCTGCCAGAGAAGAACTGACCCTGCAATAGAATTGTGTTTTTAATTCCCTTGGTGCATATGTTATCTACAGATTAATTGGACCTATTTATGCAAACAGGAACCAACGAGTCCAGTCATTATTATTAAAAATGTTGATAATTTTCAACTATATTATATTTGGATATATAGAACAAATGATTTTGTGCAATATTGTATATAGATTTTATACAGTACGGCATACAAAATTTTACCAAAAATGGCAATTTCCCAAAAATGTTGTTGTGTGGGTTGATTCTGTTTTGCATAAGTAGGTCCAATTGTTATCAGTAATAGTTTATACATGGTCTTCGAATATCCATTGAGAACGGTAACCCACTTTTTCAATCAGCTCATATCACATGGATGTCATGGCTAATGGTCTAAATACTTATATGGTTCGAATAATAAGAGAAATCTGACTCCAACAGTGGATATACATAAGTATTAATGAAGGCGATGCTTCAGCAATTCTCAATAGAGCTAAAATCTTACCTAAAAGTCATCAAACATGTATCAAACACCATATTCTCACCCTGTAGTTGATCGGCCACTGCCACGGCTGCGAGGTCACCTCCCCCTCCTTGGGCTTGAGACCGGCGTTCCCCTGGAACATCACCGCATGCGACTCCAGGAAACGCTCTACGAAGCCCGACGCGTACGATTCGAAACTCATCTTTGGTACTGTGTGAAATTTAAATTATAGACCAGATTCTTAACCTCAAAAAAAACCTCAAAAATTTTGGACGAAATTAAAGAGTTTCAATTAAAAAATATGTAACTGATAAAAATATAATATCTCAATGTCATCTTTGTATTGAATACTATTGGGTCATTGTGTAATAAAAGTTATAACTGAAAAAGACAAAGACATGGACAATTTACAGCATGATATGCGGCATTTGGTCCTCAAAAGAGAAAACATAAGAAAGAATAAATACTACTTACAGTCATCAAAAATGTTGTCCTCAACGTTCCACAAGGCATTCTTATCCCTCAAATTGGGGTTACATGCCACTTCCTGCTGTTCATACCCCCATTTCGGGAGCTGCTTTCCAGTGGTAGTCAGCGCACAAGACTACAATATTTAAACAGACTTTTATATTTACAATTATAACAATAATCAAATTTAAGAATTAATAATAAACTATACCAACTTGTAGGTAATGTACAAGCAGGAGCTTACTCCGGACAGTTTGAATTTCATCACCATCTTTGCCTCCCGATATTATTATTTTCCAGACATCATTAGCATCTCCAACTCCATCCTATAAATAGTAAAAATTGACATTAAAGATCGCAAACGAGAACAGAAATTTAAACTGCTCATTCAATTTCAGAAAAAGAAATCAGACTCTTTGGTTACAACTAATTTTGCTTACGCGATAGTTACAACTAAGTCCATACGCGACTTGTCATATATATCTCCACCGTCTCCCCCTCTACTCCTATTCGGATATAGCACTCGGTAATGAACTGTTTTTCAGCACTCCGTCCGTGTTCCAGTACACTACTAAACTGGCTACTACTAGGCTACGACATAAACCAAGAACTCCCCTATCAGTTCCGCCCCCCGGCCTTCCTATCCCACGAGTCCTACGTCACTACCCCCCCTCCCCCCATCCCCCTGCCGGCAGTCTCCCCGCACGTACCTCCCCGTAGCCGGTGACCTGCATGAACTTGGCGGTGAGGGGCGCGCGCTCGCGGTGCGAGTGCAGGTTGCGGCCGCTGGGCGCGTGCGTGAGGCGCACCAGGTCGCCGCTGCGTACTACCACCACGCCGGCCGCGTGCTCGCGGTCGTACGGCTTTATCAGCCACCGGTTGTTGTCGTCCTTGTGCGTGTACGTCGTTATCTGCGTGGTGAGGAATGGAAGCGATGCGTTGCATGTTAGAAGAATCGCATTTATTATACCTATGTTATCGTCGTAGGAAGTACGGGGTGTACAATGCACCTATTGTACAAGGGTGCGTGCAATTGTCGTCAACCAATACACTATATACTTCCCTAATAAAAATTATTGACATTAGACAAACATGTAGGTATGTTAATATGAGTTTAGCCATGGACGTTAAAATAATAAGTACATTTCAGATTTTTTAAGCAGAAAGTGAGAAAAAATTATTCATATAAACGAAAAAGATTTACATACCTGTTGTTGTCTCGCTCCAACTCCAGCGGGATACAAATGGTGATGAGAGTGCAAGTAGCCCCCGCCGGTGCGATGGTTCTTCAGGGATATGATGGCATTGTAAGCCACTACTCTGGGAGCGCTTGCATTGTGAAGGCTGTTCCCTTCCAGACGGGCTTGAAAACCAGACGAATAAAATCCGTCGCCGTTTCCACTGCACATAAGACATATTATTAGCTTACTTCTGCTAGCGACTGTTCTTGTAGAATTTAGAATCTGTTTATGAATATATTCTACTGAACAAATTGGGATTCTATTCCTACTTTCAATTAATACACGAACAGCGTCTTCATTTCCATTCCAGCACCATAAATAGTGATTCAGTGGCAAACATAGAGGAATTATACACCAATCTACTGTAGAAAATTCTTTTTAAAATATTTACTCATTACAAAACAATCTCCTTTACCACTTGAACACATATATTACAAGGAATATATAAACGAAATCACATTCTTACCTTTTACTCAGTACAGTCAAATGGATCCAAAAGAAGAAGACGTAAAGTATAGTTGGCCAAAGTATAAGCGTGACGCTTCTTCCAATCACATGTTTCACAGTCAAGCTCTGTAAAATTATTTTTAAGGTAAATAATATAATAATAAGGTAAAAAAAAATACATAATTCAACATGTTTAAAAATAAGAATAATGTTAACATTAGGTATTAGTAATATTTGTTTCTCCTTTATGTATCTATTTTTTACATAGGAATAGTTTCAAAAGAACTCACAACCCAGAGTTTCAGTTATAAAAAATAAGTCCTGTCCTCGTCAACTATTTGTTATTGCTCATCCTCAATATTACTCCTCGTCATAACACATCTATTTACTTACAACAGGCTTGGTCAAGTCACCGAGAACGTTCCACAGATCAGCAATAGTGCGCAGACCGACAAACAGCACAACGAACAAGCCAACAAACTTCACAGATATCGTGCACGCCAGAGCAGCGCCAAGAAATAGCTGCCAGGACAGCATGCGCGGTGAAAACGGAGCCAGCTTCTCATCTGTCAGAGTACGAACCTGAAGTAAAAAGTCATATGGTATTTATTTTATTTCAATAAATATAATTGATTCGATTTGCATTTGCTTTTTCGTTTTACCTTAAAAACTCCATAAATAGAACAGCTCATAAAGAACAGGAGAATTGGGTCCAACAGAATGTATCTATTGAGAATTAGAAAGCCAACATCTGAAATAGAATAATTTATTTATTAAGATACATCCCACATACTCCGAAAAACGGTCATAACACATAAAAACGAATTTGAGAAAAACATTCCTCAATCAATACTACTGCTCACTTGTTATTGCTGATTTTTGAGTAATTCATATTTTTACTGGTAAATGATTTAATAAACTGGTTTCTAGAAATTCAAAAATTTAAATCTATAAAAGAAAATATGATATCAAACTGCATTTTTATCTTAAAACGATGACAGTTTTCCAGAGGATGTGCGATAAGTCATCTTTTTAAATTCAGATTATTTGAATCAAAGAACATTTGTTACAATCACATTTTATGTTGTAAGACGGTCTATATTAGTATATTGTTCTAAATATTGAAAACAGGACAATATTAACATGTTTGATTAATGACTTACCGCAGAGTAACAGGAGTGTTCCAATAAAGGTTGATTCCAACGACTTTGTCATTTCCCATATGGTCAAAAATGTGAGTGGAATGATTAGAGCACCGAGGGTAGTGCAGAACTAAAATCATGTAAGTAATAAGTATTTTAGCATTTACTTTTATCAATAAAGCATGATGCAATCACAGCATGCAATAAAGCAATGGCATTAAATACAGAATTATTCATACTATTCGCATCCCTTCATATCTCGCACCATCGTACTTGTCACCTGGTTTTTCAAAAGGATATTTCCCATCATACCCAGACAGCTTTCCCGATAATGCAATCAACATCTAGAAATTATTCAAAACAATTCAAAATCTACCGGCCCATAGACCTCAATAAAACATTTTTTTAAAGACAAATTTTAAGAATTATAAAGATTAGTATTTTTTCTGTTGAGGTCATGTTGCTTAAAAAATTTTTTTTTAAAGTTGTATCCAAAGTCTTACTAATTGTTAGAAATATCTTTAGTCATACCTAAAAAAAGTCAATTTTCTTATTTGCAACCCAGTAAGGCATAAAATCCACAGTTTAAAAATTGCGGGAATGAGACAAAATATAATTTTAATAAAACATGAATGAAATTACCTTTCCAAGTGGTGGATGTACATCAAAGAAGAATGTTCTGTTTATGTACCAGCTTGCCATTTTACCAAAATGTGTTTCATCCCAACTGAAAACATAATTTACTTTACAAATAGCAGCTCATAATGCATTAACTAGTTGTACTCGATAGTCAAATAGTAGTAAAAGTAAAAAATCAGAAGGAACTAGTCTTGCTAGTTGCTAGTCTTTTCTTAGTTAAATATCTACAAATAATGTTGTACAAGGATACAAATATATGAATTGAAATATACATGCCTGTCACCAGGATTCAAATCTGCGTACAAACTACTCAAAATCATGTATGAGCAACCTTGTGCCGTGACCCACCACCACTAAAATGTTATGATTTAACGTAATTATAGTAATGATCATAATTATTCAGTGCAGTACTTCAAATGTGTTGTTACCTTAGTGGTTTACATTACAAACTAGATTATTGTGATAATGTGTGGTTAAGTGCGATAATTATAAGCATCAATTAAATTCTTAAATTTCTGTGAATTAAGTTACATGCATTAGCATGCTAAAAGATGAACATTATGATTGCCCCAAAATAAGCAATTTGTTCACAATCAAGCATAATGAAAAGTGACATAGTATGTATATCAGCTGTTAAAGGGCAAAATTGACTAAACAACATTTTAGGCGATATTAAGTTGTTGTCGACCAATTTTATTTCAATACGATGTAAATAATATTTAAAGTCCACTGAGATTATAGCTGTACAATTGAGATGATTTATTTATCATTTTTAAAATTTTTTTCAAACTTTAAATGTCTCCAATTAAGTTCCCTAATGTCGCTTAAGAGATTTATTTTTTCTTTCTTTATTTAAGCGTCGATATTTTTTCCCTGTTTTTTTTTTTAATATAAGCAATCTATATGCGAACTCACCAGACATGGTCGGGATCCAATACTTTATAATAACGTGTAAAAAATGTAGCTCCGCATATTATGCCGAAAGTTATCCACCATCTGTAATTTTTTATAGATAAAGAAGAAAATCGTATTATTATCTTGACCTAAAGTTAGTAAACTTGATAATATTGTAAATGTAAATTATAAACTGGTTACTTACACTTTATTATTGGATGTAGCTAATACGTTCATTTGCTTTGAAGTCATCTTTACATATGTTTTTATTTAATTTAATATTTGTTATGTTAAAATACAAAGTTTGTAACGGTACTACAAAATACCCATGAAAGTTTATTTATAATACGTCATCTTCCATTCGGAGTCTTGTCTTGGACTAGATCTTTTTCTGACATTGACAATTGACAATCATAATCACAATAAAACAATCTGTGTCTATGAAACTTTTAATTGCTACATAAAATAAAGTCTTGGCATAGTAAGCTGTCTGTCATGCAGTAAACTGTGATAAAACTTATGTATGTATAGCTATATAGGTGAAGGTACCAAACAATGGTTCTCATCATCATGAGGGATACAAAATGTAACTGTTTTGCATTACAACAAAACAATTATTATGTGTCGGATAAAACACAGTGTTGAGTGAAGAAGCTAT
>DWGW01000770.1:0-13226 GCA_018247775.1 Udranomia orcinus
GTTATGTCTTCAGCTGAGTATCGCACCCATTGGTGCCGTTCTCATCTTTTGTCCGCGAATCTAATCGCTAGGTCTGGCTCGATAATTAGACAATTTTTGTTGTTATAGTAATATGTTAAGCCGGTAACATGTTACTATTAACATGTAACCAAAAAAATTAAGTAATAGAAAGTTCATTAGTAGTAAATACTAATAGTTACAGTAATAGACAGTAAGTAATAGTTTTTTAACACTGATATTGACAACCATAACTAGAAATATTTGTTTTATATTTGCAAATTTCATTATACTAAAGTCATGGCGTCAAGCGTCATGGTATTTTAGTATCAAAAAGATTCCTTAGTTACAATCAGATTATTTTCTTATGAAAGTTCGCAAAATTTTATATATTTTTTACGGCGGGATTGAACTAAGTAGTGTAGCAAAATATTGTTTTAATGAAACGTTGTGGTCATAAATTAAAGAAAAAACTAAATTCTATTAGAAATATTCTTGTCACAAATGAAAGAGAAATGGTATCCTACTAGTTACGACAAAAAATTAACGATCTGTTCTTCTGTTTGTTAAAAACTGGCGAGCTATTTCTCTTATACTATTGGAAAAATCGATATCGACAACCGTCCCATCCCTTCAACGATGTACCCGTTAAAGCGGACACTTAACCCCTAATCCGTGGCGAGGTTTTATCTTCTCGGCGAGCATTTATGGCAAAAATCTTAATTCACTTCTGTCGTTAACTGCCCGCCAGTAATTATTGCCAGGAACTGTATCTATTAGTTCGAGAGGCTCTATGTGAATGAACGGTGTTTGTGACGTTGCTTAGCGTAGATAGATAGTAAAAATAGGAAAGAAAATATGTGCATGTGAGTAATACAGACAAACTTTAAAACATATTTCTGTATTTGTTCCACAGTCACGTGTTAAAGCTTAATACTGTATACGCATTAACATGTTATTATATATAAAATATTATAATATAATTCAGGCAAGTTATTACAGAATAAAGTGTGTCCGCTATCAATTTTAAAGCATATGACGCGATACATTCTATACGGAATGTATCGTATTT
Source organism: Udranomia orcinus (assembly GCA_018247775.1). Classification (NCBI taxonomy): domain Eukaryota; kingdom Metazoa; phylum Arthropoda; class Insecta; order Lepidoptera; family Hesperiidae; genus Udranomia; species Udranomia orcinus. The sequence goes on from DWGW01000770.1 coordinate 1,070, forward strand.
TCGGAGCAAAAACAGGGATATATATTTTTCCGAGGCAATAAAAGTGGGGTCATGCCACGTCCGGTCGGAAAAGTGCCAGCGACCACTAACCCTTGCAAGTTTGTCAGTAATAAAGTAGGTGGAACGAAAAATAAAATTTTATTCTTCCTGTAACCAAAAACTAAAGTCATTTTTTGTCTTTTATTTTTATCTCACTTTTTCTCTTTGCCGCTGGCATAGACTACATGTGTATGTATGTATTTTTTTTTGTTTTCCAATTGAATAAATAGTCCAATTATCTTTATAAATAAATTACTATTAGATAATATTCTATATGGTATTAAAATAAAAAAAAAATGATCTCAAGTTGTTTCAAAAAAATTGACAATCCAATTGGAATTTAATTCGAACCCCCAGTAGGTACTACGACTAAAATTACCGCCTAATCGACACCAAACAATATTGAAAACGCCAGAACTCGGAAGCGATTTGCGTAAATCATAGATAAAAATTCCATTAGCTTCCACCAAACAAAAGATGGTAAATTACACTGGCATCCTAGCTCGGCCTCAGACTATTACTTGGCGGTCATTATTTTGACATACTGCCGCCGCGACTACAAATTTGCGGTCAATGCAACCGAGGAATGCACTTTTATCTAAAATATACTTTTAAATATCGCTTTATGTTGATACAGTACTGAGGTTTCTTGGCATAAGCACTTCGTATTACGCTTTCTATTCGCAAGCCCCTTATTCTGTTGATGTTAAGTTCTACAGGCATTTTTAGTTTGAATGAAGAAAGCCGGGAGAACCGGGTTAAGTTGCAATATTATATAAGCCAAGCATTCATTTATTTCGCGGGCTAATTATAAGCGAATTTATAAGCTTTTCGTGTTATTTTTGAGTGGGAAATTAAACGCTCTTTTCAAAAAATAGGCGCGACACTTATGAATGAAAATGTTCGTTACATTGAATAATTTAATTAATATCTTCGGTATTTAATTCCAATTCAATTTATCTCATCTTTACCAAAACTAATTCGTGTAAGTCGTAAAAAGTTTAATCGAAAAGAAAAAGGATAAAACTATTGGACAACCATTTTTCCCGGGTAATAAACAATTGGAGTACTGTAAGAATTAACGACATCTGTTTATAGCCAATACATATCGTTCAATCTATAGAATTGTACCTAATATATGACGCACAGTCCACTTACGTACTCATTTATATGTTAATGTAAATGGCATCCGATTCTCTGCGATTCATACAGAGATATGTTTCGGGGCCAGATATCATTTTCACAGCCTTATTACTTTCCAATTTGTCTTCACCACTGGTTATTGCCTCGTTTTGTGGCCCTCCCAGTCTATTAACTCCTATTCTCCGATCAAATACAAACAAGAATTCTAAGTGTAAGCCACGATCGATCTCGCATGGAAACATTAACAAAATTCATAGAAAGTACCTTTTCGTCTTAAGTCGATGCCAGAGTCGAAAAATCTTGACTTACTCCTTGAAGACAAATCCATTTTCTTTCGAAACGTTCACTGAAGGATCACTGGAACTTTGTTTAATAGTTTTTGAACACTGTCCATGAATACTTAAGACTCGACAAAGTTGCTAGGAGTAGCAAACTTCGCAAGTCCGAGAGACCACTGGGCACTTCGTACCAGACTTCTTAAAGTCGCAAAGCATGTGATCATCTTCGCAGATGAACACAGACTGACTGGCTGGCCGAGTGGAGTTTGAGACCCGAAATTTGATGAAAAAAGAGCCCCCCAAACGCCAGGTAAAAAAATCCCGTATCAAAACCGCCGTTTCCTAGTGACCCCGATCGCTCTCCCATCCTTTTGTTACTGCTTTTATTTATAATAGTACGTTATTTTTTTCACACACGGCACCCCTAATAACGTTCGGGCGAAAATATGCGTAATCGTCCTCGGAACGGAGTGTGGGGACCAACACGAAAGTTCCATACAAAAAAAACTCAACTGTCCCCCATTTGAATAGCAAAAAGTGCATGTCACTGCGAAAATGGTATTAGTGAATGAATATGATTTTGTACAGACCTAAACGGATGGATGACTTATAATTGTGTCGCGTTATATTTAGCATGAATTATTGGTTCGACGTGGTTTTTGTATGGACGGCCGAATCTCTGGGCTTAGTCGTCTGGCTGTGACGTGAATTACTGTAACGTAATAAGCCAATTACAATGATTATTTGGTAAAAGCCGGCTTTAAAATTTACAGGCTATAATTTTATTGCTTACACAATTTTCGATATATTCGACGTTTGATATAAATTACAATTAGATGGATTACAAGTATAAAAAACGATTAATGCCACTGAGGCTTGATATTTTGCATTAAAATGCCGGACAAAAATATTCTGATAATAACTACTCCGATATCTAAGAAGTAAGAGAATTCATGATTTGTACAGATAAAATTTAATAAACGTTTCGTCGTAATGTAGACGTTACGCAGATTGCATCATTAAAATAACATAAACTTAGAAATAATGCGGTTTGAATTCAACACAAAGATGTTTCGAACCGACACATTTCAGTCGAATTATTATTCGGTAAACAAAACATCTAATCTTTGTCCGGATTTGCGTCTATTTGCTGCTAACAGAATTATGACAATCAAATTTGGCGACCAAAATGTTCGCAGTGACCCTACGTTCGGAATGTTTGCTGTTTCTAGGTAAACAAACATCACAGATTGACGTGGAGTGTACATCTGGTAGCTGACGCCTGACGCAAATAATGGGGGATGCGATAAACAATATCGTAATTCGATTTCCTTTACGCTGGCGCAAATTGCGTGTGGTGTTCTATAGACGCGACAAATTGTGCCGCAAAAATGTTCTATCCCTGCGCTAGTATGCGCTGTCTATAGGTCCTGATTTCAGTACATGAGACTTAATTATACTAATATGAATGTATCTATTCTATATTCATATTGTTAATTACTTAGTTTTCGATATACTTCAGTAATAATGTTCGAATCGTTAGCGATTTGATAGCGATAAATTATTATAATTTTCAATATTATAAAGGTGTTAATGGAGTATACATATTTACAATTTTGTAGTGTTAACATTCACAAATTAAACAGTAAGGTGCTATTGAAATCAAACAAACGTAGCACTTCAGTACACCACATTTACTATAATATGCTATGCTACTATAATGCTGCGTGTATATTTTTACCCAAAGTGGTAATTAACGTAACGCATTTTTATCAAAAATCTATTTCATTTCCTCAAATTGCGCGTCAAACAATCGATACAGAACAAAAAGGATACAGTTACGTACTGTTGTCCGATTCGGATTCTACCTGAGCGTGTGAAAACGCAACAGGTGGCTGTGGTCCGGTAATTATAGACCGGACCGCTTGTATTAAGATCAGATCACTCATATTAAGGACGGGTACGCGTGGAGCGTTTTCGTGGCGGTCCGAACGCTATGCGGGTGAGTGCGTAAATCGCTTTAAAATCGCTGGATAGCGTCACTGTATAGTAATTATGTTATAAACATGTTCTATTATTATATGTATACATTTTAGAAGTATAATCGATGTTCATATATCCACGGTTATTTTTGATCTAACTAATGCATTTATCTATAATTTACTATCTTTTATTCAGACTTTATTATATAATAGTTATACGTAAACATGTGAGAACGAAAGTAGTGTAGAATTTTATTCTCTATTTTTAATATTTCTCTTTGGAGAACAGCCAGGTACTGTAAAATTACTGATTTTAATGCTTATGCATGGAAAGTGTAAAAAATCTCCACGTGTTCGGACCCTAACGCCGGACAATGGCGACGCGTGATGCGCGGGAGTTGATTGACGCGTTGCGGTTCTTTCGCGATGTATAGGAGTTATTTCAAGTTATTATATCATTTAAATATCGTGCATTACTGCTTTTGTGCTTCGATGTATTGTGTGTTGTACGAACGGAGGCCGCATTCTTTGAGAAGAATTCGTGAATTGATATAAAGAAATGCAAAAATTACTTACTTTTTACTTATTACTTACTTTAGTAACGATTGCATTTTTTTATATTATTGACACGCAGCGGTAAAAGCTTCGTCCAAAATTGCCCTTATCTCGGTACAGCCAACTGTGGTATTATGTGTAGTAATATTAAATTATCCTAAAATTAATTAGCAAAACCAACACCATGCAAATGAAAACACCATATAAGCCATAAAAAAGATAACACGATGGCCGAGAAGCATGTAGTTAGCGAAATGGAACAAAATTAAAAATCTTTGTCATAACTCATTAAAAAGCCCATTCCACGTTCATTAACCTGGACTTGACTGATGAATAACATTTAATCCATAAGAAACATAGAACCATTGAAAATGTAAAATCTATGGGACTATCAATATCGTACGATCCGATCAAAGACCAATGATTGATCTCATTGTGTTTGCCTTGTACAATAAATATTGATTTATTTTTTTTTATTAAAATTAACAACATTTTTTTTTTTACTGCATTAAAAAAAACTTTAATTATTTAAAATTTCCTTAAAGAATTGACCTCCTTTTCTAAAGTAAAATAAGGAACCAATACAAATGCAATACAGGAAGTTATACGGTCAGATGAAAAATGTATTAAGTGACATTGGCAAAAAAAAAATTCTCACACATGTGGTAAATTCTGGTCAAGGAATCCTTTGTGGACACTATTGTTAAGTGCATTGATGGCGTTCGGATCAAAAGGGTTGGATAGCACCTTTAAGATAAAAAAAATCGCAGTGACAGCGTGGGAGAGGTCCGACGACCGCAAACATTAACCTTCTTGGTTTTTTTCCTCAAATCTCTATATGTGGATCAAATTAGCATTAATTTTTTTAATTGCAACTCAGTTTTAGGATTATTAATCTTGTTTTTTTTTTACTTCATCAACAGTTTTTAGTTTTATTCTTTTTTGTTATAAGAAGTCAAGTCTTTGCGATAAAATATTATTTCAAAATTACGTTTATATAATTTTCTTATTATAAAATGTTTAACAAGTTTTTTTGCATTCACGATTTTCCGTGTTATTAACATCCCTGACCTATGAAGCCTCGAGTGCGATGGCAATCAACACGAGTAACATCTACGGTACAATAAATATAGGTTTATGGCGTTGATGCGCCAATTAACAGTTGTGTGAAATAAGTCACACAGTTTTAATAGTTCGCGTTTCACGCAGAACTGAGAATGCGTAGACATGCTATGAAAATTAAATTTCAAAATTTTAGAAATCGACCTTTATTTTTTAAAACGTGTTTTGAGACGACAGATTTACTACAAATTGTAGTAAGACAAAATAATATAATAGTTAAACTAAAAACATATTTCCGAAAGAAGCAACAGAAAAAGCATTTGCATCGCCCATCCATTGCATTTGCGGCTACATGAAAAGCGAATCACGACCACACCACCTCTTTATTCAAACGGCGCTTATTCAAAACAACAAGCTCAATTGGAACCGATGAAATAAATTCACCATTATGGCCTCCAATCGCTGTTAAAGGTCCGCGCCCTTAACCCGTCGCTCGCGGAGACAAATCATGAAAACCGTGTCATTTTATAAATACAAAATGCTTCCTTATTCGCGAAATCGGAATTCAATTGAAAAGTCGACGAAACAAATTTAGTATCGTGATATTTGTAATCGTACCGCTCTAATCGTACCGTGAGTCTCACCTGACGTTTGAACCGTCTCAGACAATGGGCCATGTTTGGCTCGCACGCGGGTCACTCCTCGGTTATCTAGCCATCGGAAGAAAGCCGATCTCGGTTGCGGCCGCGCCGTCAAATTTATTGTACTGTTCGCCTCTGCGTTTACAGTTACTCGCTCTGTGGTTTACTCAAGTGTGTCCTATACGCTGCACTAGTTGCGCCACGCGGCTTCGTTCGTGTTAATCCAAGATTTAATGGGTAATTGTTTGTATGTAGGTAATTAAAATATACAAAGGACATACTGTCGTACAAGTTAAAGCGTATACGTATTTATAATTTAAAGTAGATTAATAAGGAAAATATATTTTTGTTACAGGTTGTAAAATATTTAGCAAAAATGCTATTAAATATTAAGTAACACAAGTTGAGTACTTATAGTTTCTTATTGGATGTGGACATACAAAAAGACAAACATACAAAGTTCGTCACAGACGGAACTTAATCATTTGCTACATGCTTCTGTGCCCTGACATTAAGCACATACAATAAATATTCAATGCTAATTTCGCTATCTTTATAGCCGGACAGTATTCGGCTCTTGGCTTATTTGGTTGTACTTACATCTAGAATAGTGTTATTACAACCATTAATGATATTTGTGATTAATTACTGTATGAACCCGTCTGTTTTTTCACAAATCGGAAACTAATACTATTTAGCACAATACCTATTTTGATTACGGAAACAGAAATAAAAAATAAATGTCCACAGACGTATTAATAATTTTAGAAGAATATAGAATTAGTCTATTGTCTATGCCTATCTGTCTGTTTGCTTAACTATTTAGGGTACTAGAACTGGGTTCGGTTACAGAAACTGCGGCGAGCATAGCAATATGACGGACATTGCAAAAAGCCGTACTTTGTTTACGGTAAGCATACGTTTCACATGGCCTCAATTAAGCAGTCATCATTCAAACGGATGTAAGTGCATAATCTCGGCTCGGGTCATCGCGTTAACAAGGCGAGCGGTCACGAAGTGCCCGGTATGGGAAAGCTCCCAGCGTTTGTATGCAGATACGACCTTATGCCGCCGCGGTGTCCGGAAATGCAGTCGTAATGCTTTGACACCTACAGTTTATCAAGCGATAAGCTCGTGCGTAGGAAACGGAATCTTCTCAGTCATTAGGTAAGATTAAATCGTTTAGTCGCTCCATCTGATTTGAAGTGTGTCTATCTATGTATTTGTGTTGTCTATAGTTTGGCCGTCTTCTTAGTATCTGAGTTTTTTGCCGAAATTTTTTGTTATTGGGGCACTCGGGAATAGATAAAGAAAATATTCTATTCTGACTAAAAATTTAAAAACCGAGTCTACTAATATCTTCATTACAAATATAAAAGTTTCTATGTCTTATTCTTCTTTTATCAATGTTCATCATAATATAAATAGAGATTAGGGTAGATTTTTAAGTCTGTTGTCCATTTCTCTGTGACATACATAATCTATATAAAATTTAATTCATAACACACAGTCATACCTATAACATTGGATTAAGTTTTCGACACAAGAAGCAATTTAGCCAGGCGAATAAGCATGAATGATATCAGGCATATTGAATCCCGCTTAAATATCATAATTTAGTAAAAGGAAAGGGCGAACTATTATAAATCTAGCAGAACGCCCACACCGCAGATCCGACACAAACGAACAATACCAACCAACATACTCTACAACACAATATAAATCATAAATGAACATCGGGCTATCTTTCACTCCTTTGACTGTATGTCTTATAATTTTTAACACCCACTTAATCTTAGGCGAAACAATAAGCCGTCGAGACATTGCAACATGGACGCATGGGCTTAAACGGTTGGAAAAATAGGCCGTGTCTATCCGTTGTTAAGTCAATGGGATCGCGTTTCGACTGTCGAAAAACTGATTGTGCGTATGTTAATATTTGATGTCGAAATGCAATTGTTGTGACACTTAACATGCGTAACAGTAGTGCTTTTATGTTGGCGGCCACTGAACAGTGTAAATGAAAAAAAATATCTGTTAACAATTTCCGATATATTTTCTTCTGTTGTCTTTTCATTGGGATAATTTCGAGTGTCGATTCTGAAAATCATAGTTTAAAATTTGTCGTACTTGCATTTGCTTCTGTAATTTTCAACTCGATTTTCGGTTCATAGAAATTGTTGGAATAAAAGCGCCCTAGGTTAGATTATCTGGGTAATTTTCCCTGGAGCTTCGGGGTCCTCCACAAAACACAGGAAGGCCACCCAGCGGCTTTTAGTAAGTGACAAAAAGGTTATGTTACCTAAGAATTATCAAATTGAATGTTAATTAGGTAAGTCGGTATAATTACTAAGTATTAATGTAATAACTGCTCCTCACTTCACTGTTGGGTCGACAATACGAACAATATCGACCATTTCGGATAAAGCAAAAGCCTCAAACTGGTTGTAATTCAATACAATACATCCATGTGCCCCAACCTGACATGTAGGAATGCCTTGTGCGATTAAATTCTGAGCTCGGATCAAAAGGTTGGACAATGGTCAAAGGCATCATTCAGAAGCTCGGTGGGCATAAAGGGACAGGTAGTAACACTGCAATCTTTACGTCAATCAAAGTTTAGAAGCAGCCGCGCGAGGTCTATTTGTGGATTCGGATCAATATTTAAAAAAATTAAAACGTAGGTACGGATGAAAAAATTAATAGCAGATTTTGTTTAAAATTAATAGCAGAGTTCGGAATTTGCTTGAATTAGGTTGGTGTACCAATACTTCTATGTAAAGGCACGGTACACAGAAAAATATACGTAATAAGTTAACATGGTAATTTTGCTACATCATAATTTTTTTTCCCACAAAACAATTTTATTTAATTTTTTCAATATACCTAAGTAGCATGAGTATGTTACTGATATACTGCTAAGTTACTGAAGAAAAAGATGCATTACTGCATTATTCCACCGAAATACATACATGCTTCAACATGATTTGACAAAATAAAAAATAAATCACACATCAGGTAGGTATCTGTTTAAAGCAAGGAGCAAATATATTCGATGAAAAGGAACACGCTCTTATCATCATTATTTATCTTCGCTTAGTTATGTAGACCATTATTATTATTAGAGTTTACCTAAGAGTATCGATGGATTCAAATATTAATAAAATACTGATTATATCAAATCATATTTTTAGAATATGATCAAAAGCGTTCGATACGCATCAACAGTTGTTCAGATCAAATCTCACCTTAATCTGTTCTATTGAATACAAACAACAAAAAAAACGGTAGAAAAGCTAGAAAGTGACACTTATAAACCCTTTTCTGTTAAAATTGATGAAAGGCCGACGCATAATGATGTACAATAGTTATTTTGCCTAAGGACGACTGGATGCCAACCCTATTGGGCATTGTTGTAACATTGTTCGATATTCGAGTCATGTGGGTGCGGACTTCTGAGGCTGTTTTGCCGAAAAAAGTCCCTTTGACCAATTGTTTGTCAAAGGCAGGCTGGCAAGGTTTTTGTTGAGGTGTTTATCGGAGTTTGACCATGGGAAAATATCGTGGCCTCAGGTGGCTCTATCGAATTCGGGTCTATTGTCAACCTGTTGTGTGCGTTCGATAACATCGCCATCTTTTGTTTGCGAAATCGATTTCATGTTGTACGTTAGCAATTAATGTTATTTAATCTACAATCTCGGATTTGAAATTCAAATCCTCAATCAAAATGGTAGCAATCTGAGAGTAAGATTCTCATTAAGGTGCGCAGTGATCTATAAATCTCAGGTCTTTGTCAGCGGAGCCTTAAGCCTTGAAATGTAACGTTTCTAACACCTACCAAACTTTAAATCGACTCCGTTGAAATGCCGACAATAACAAATTGGTATCAAAGCTTGACAAAGATGGACTCTTGAAACTGTCCACCCACTCATCTGCTATTGATCGCGGTCCGCTTATAAATTAATTCTTGTTATGAACATTTTTTATACCATTGTATTTTGGTTGGGTATTTATTTTACTAGGTTCTTAATAGACCCTAATGGGCGGACATTGGTCAAAGAGATTTGGTTCACAATACGGGCCGAATTGAATTTATTTCTGAATAGAGCCTTTTATAAAGGCAGTTGTCTTGTCTTGTTAATAAAGGTTTTATGTTTAATTCACTGCGTAGGTTTCATGCTTCCATCAAGTCATAAGGTATCTCTAATTACAGTCTTATTATTATATAAAAAGGTAGTTTAACAACTAACTACATAAAATTACGTATAAGACTATACCTACCTATATCTATAATAATATAGGTATAGTCTACAAATGTTTTGCGGTAATTTTAAATTAATCAAAAGCGTTATGAAAAAGAAAGGTGTTAGCACAATACTAACTAGAAATAAGATGTCTTTATTCTGTATTTACAAATAGATTACAGATCAATATTAATAGATTTCTGTAAACATTTTCAGTTATACAATATAGATCGTCTAGTTGCGATTAGTTTGTTGGAGTTGTTATTGTAATCTCACGGTTACATCTACGTAAAGGATTAAGTTCTTCAACACCTTTAGAAAAAAATGTTTGCTTCTGTTTGTAATGTGATTTGTATTGTCGTTGTATAATCCTTTTCTAGATAAAGGATTGCTAGTAACGTTTAGAGGAATAAAAGAAAGCCATGTGGACATACATAAAAACCTGCATCTATCTTGATATTCCCATCTTATGATCTGTTCAATTCTTGTCGAAAATTAAACGACGCTTAATACACATTTGAGATCATAATTAAATTCTCCTAAGCATTCATACGAGAATATTTATTTCGGATATAATATTCCCAATCCCAATCCGAGTCCCAATTAACCATATATATAAAAATATATTGTTATTATACTTAGTAATAAACTAAGAACTTATTATATATTGTTCCGATTCATAGATAATCTTCTTTTGGTTAATTCAACAGCAAAATGTATTAGAAAAAACCGCATTCGGATAGATACATTCATTTGACAGACTACAAACCGAGATCCAAAGACCAAATTTATAACACCAATTTACGTCGAGGCTACAAATTAACATCGCGAATTCAAATGAAAGAAATATAATAAAGTCGGCCGGCCGTACATTGCATTTGAAAACCTCCAACGTCGTTTGCTCTGTTTCTTAATAGGGGCTGACTAATAAATCCAATTTAAATGTTCCCTGGACCTCCGCTGACATAACATATGTAAATCCATACGTCTTTATCTTAAGAATCACAAATACAGAACGCCGGTCGGTGCGGACACGAAAAAAAAATAGCAGCCCGTCCAGTTGAAGATTCAGAACGGGTGGCCGCCGGCCGCTGAATCAATATTCTAATACTAAATTAACTTCATTCCCATAATTTAAATATCAATCGCAAATAAAAAGCTCCGTTGTCTTCTTTGTTTTGTCCTCTCATAATGGTTGCATGATTGCTGAATTCGTATGGTCTCTGACGAATTCAATTCATTGCTTTTGCAGTCGGCGTTGACTTTAGGTACCTGTTTGTTTTATTCGTGTTTTAATTTTATTTGAGTTTAAGAAATATATTTTTTTACCTATTTGTTATTTATAAAGCTATAAAATCAAAACTCAATCATAATTCAATAGTTTCTTATTCTATGATTTGTTATGATGTTCTAGCAAGATCTTGTCCTAATTACCTCCATAAAATGAATTGATTTCAACCAAAACTTTTATTTAAACGCGCATGTCCTGTCTAAGTTGGTAGGACTTAAACTTAAACAGAGTTCAAGTATCAAGAGAAACGTTGCAGCAATAATTCCCGGACAAGGATCAAGATTGAGGGTTCCGCTTGTAAATGCGATGCTTCGATATTCGCTTAATGAAGACATATTGAATCGCTAAGCGGCAAAAGACAAGATATAGGCAATGTTTTAAATTGACGTGCGGCTCTTTTATGCCGCATCCGTTCAATTCTCAAAAAAAAAGCAATTGCTAATGATAAAATAATACTCTTAGTTTCTCTGAAACAATGACGTAGGTATAAGAAGTCGAGTATTTAAAGGAGCGGAGTTGGTCCCTTTGACTAACATCTGTCGGCGACATCTTTGTCCTTTGACATTTTATTTTTATAGTCATGAAATTGCACACGGGGAAACTAAATAAGTATCAATTTTCTTCTGGTTAGCTTTTTTTATAAGTAATAAAAGTAGCAAGATATGAAGTTTTGATTATTTATTACTTACGCCTTTGCAAATGTACGGCACTGTTGAACATTTGTAGGCAACTCAAAAATAGCTATGTCAAATCACATCGATCGATAGTCGACGCTCCTAAAGAATTATCTTAAAAAATAGTAACTATAATTTTCAGACTATATTTGGAGTCTCATCTTATACTCAGATTACGCACACTGTGCTATTTGAGGTGCATGAGCTATTTCCATTTGAATATCTAATAACCTTTATGAATGGAGGCG
>DWGW01000771.1:0-13223 GCA_018247775.1 Udranomia orcinus
CACTGAGATGGAAATGACGTGGGAGTGACTGTAGCGGCGATACGAAACATAGCCAGTCCGTGGCTGCCGCCCCGCACCACCTCGACGCTGCGTGTCGTATCGCGCCGCGCCGCCGCGCTGTGTTGATAATTTGTAAAGTAGTGTATGACAAGGATGTATGTATATGTATGTCTCGTCTTTCAGTTGACTTTCATCGTTGTTTTGTAGCGAACGTTTCGCACGGATATCGATAGAAAATTGCATTACTTTATTAGCTGCGTAATATACTCTGTGCTCGGTTCCTTCGACTGTTGATATAAACATTGTTAACGACTCACGCCTTGATTACCGTTTAAGAAAAGTGCTCAGAAAGTGTTTTGTTTTAATACTCGATTGAAAAAAATAGCGTCGCGGCAAGCGTGGCGCAATGCAGTGTGTGTTTGGATGCGGATACGTACCGTGTTGCTTCAAGTTTATTCAGGGAGGCGTCTGTACCGATAGCGGTGGTAGTGACGGATTCTGGAGTATTCTGTAGCGATGTTGCCGATGGTGCAAGCAGAACCCGTGCCCTTCAACTGCGCGGGCCACACGGTTGAGGCGGCCCCTCCTTCTGCTACCCTACCGCCTTCTCTAACACCAGATTCTGAGGTCGAGGAGTTGGTCGATATCTTCTTTGACATTGATGTCGCAGTTAATACATTCCCAAGGTAACTCATGTTTTATGTGAACCGTTATCAACTTTGAAGTTATCTACGCAAATAGCACACGTATTACAAACTAAATACTTAAAATTAATTGCATTAGCAGCTTTTAGATCTTGATTAGAGGAACTTGCAAAATTTTATAGCGTCCAATTTGACAATATTTTTCGCACAAGTAGATTAATATTGAATTCTGCATAATAAAATCATTTTCACATCTGAGCATTTTTATCGCTAATTAATCTGTACTAACTACGGCAATACAGTATGATTAGGTCCCCCACCTGAGTATTTTATACTTTCTCAGTAATTTGCCTTAATCAATAAGACAGTCGGTCAGTATGATATTTATTGGTATGTGTATGATTGATTTAAATGTATTTATTTATTGTATTCGTTAAGTATTAGTATTAGTTAACGACTTAAAATATCTTATTTGGTTTTTGCTCTCGGGGATATTTAATTAGGACCGCTTCCTAACATTTTTATCCCATTTAAAGTATAGGCAGATAGAGATCAGATCAACTTGATGTAATAGTAAACCAATCCACATGTGTCCCACTGTTCAGCACAAATCTTTATCCGCGTGATAGTCCGAATACTCTATATCCATACTTACTTATAAATTCCAGCAATAATTATTTACTCTGAATTATACAAATATCGTATTCGTCATGAGTATTAGCTGCTTATGTACCTGTCTTTCATGCTCGATTTTATTTGTTCTGGAATACTGCTTCAAATCATAATTTTAGTATCGGGGCTTCTAACTCTGGCTATGATTGCAATTTTAATTCCTAATTTTTATTTACGCTGCCCTATAATTTACTTTTGTTTCAGAAAACGATCTATATCATATTTGCTTTTCGGGCTGGCACATAAAGGCGTCTAGACATAACCTGTGTTGCAAACTCTATTCTCTCTTTATCCCTAGAAATTTCGAAAAATATGCTTAAGTTTTTCGTAAACATTCTAAAATTGTAATAAATGTTGATCTATCTATACATACTCTCATAGGAGAAGTAAGACTTGTTAAAATTAAACATGTTAGTTTTACATGTTTCTTCTACGTTCGTTTCTTCACAACTTGGGATAAACTCAATTTGGTTATTTGCACTTATAATAACTTGTTTTGTTAGATAAAACGACGAAAAAATATGCGGTATCCGAACTTGATTTTTATGGAACTTGAAAAATGGTATATTTTGCCATTGAAAGGGTTAATTGGAAACAGAGAATTGGATGACATCACACGACCCTAGTCTTTTTCGATATAAGACAATTTGAACTGAGTGCTAACTAAGTATAAGGTGGCGTGGAAGCTCGATTAATTTAATTGATCGTTTTCTTGCAGGTCGGAAACCATTGTCCAAGTCGTAGCCTATACTCATACCCGGTCTCATTTGTCATCAGAATTTGTTTGTATGTTCAGTCTTGGAAAGACTCAATCCAATTTTAAAATGTCACTAGCGAAAAAATCTACTAATTTAACTAATACATACAAATACCATGATGTACACAGTTTATTGTTTTGTTTTCTATGAAACTAATTTATCCGTTAAATAAATTATAAACTATATATTTAACAATATAGAAATATTAAATAGGAGAGATAAATGCTGAAAACGTATTCCACGCTCATACAGGAAAGGGAAATTGAGTTGTTTGTTATGTGCGCCTAGTTTTACGACAATCGTTAGAATATTTAAAATGATTTTTTTATAGTATGTATGAGCTAAATAAAAACACACTAGGTATATTCTATTGTAGAACTTAATCACATATTTGTGATGGAAGACTGCTCTGCAGATGTATTATTTTTATCCTGCCCGCCCCATTAGGTGTTTTCTGGGATCAATCTTTGGAATTCGAAACTATCGAATTCGATTGAATGCTGCGCTGCTACAGATTGCCGTATCTGCATTGTTATTACTTACAGAAAAGCAGTATATATTAAAAATTGCCTAGCTTTAATCAAATACGAATTACAGACTTCTTCTCTTACACCTAGATCCGTCTTTCCGTTATATTTTTTTTATTTCTTATTCTGATGTAGCTACTTAGTTGGCTTTTGATTATAATAGATAGATATATAGCATCGTATAGACTACTATGCGATCGCCATAAATCAGAAGTTAAATTTTCGTGAAATAAATAACGCTCTTTCTAGTGTAGTTACAAAAAAAAACATTTTCCTCAACCGTTCGTAACCTTCTCTACGACTTGGAGACACGAACGGAAACGAGTGTAATATTATGCATAGCGGTGGTAATAATACACTCGCGAGTCGCGGGTTCCTTCGATTTTGGCAATTTCGTATGCGTTTATGTGATGCAACAACTCGAACGAGCGCTAACTGTTGAGACCTACGTACGAGCTACAAGTTTACAGCGATAACTGATAACGTTTTATGTAAATACGGGCAAACGGATCACATCTTAAACATAACATTCGTTTTATGCACAATATACCTATTCCGATGTGATAAATCACAAACACAGTTATATCGGTTCGCTTATTTGTAACGTATTCGTTTTACATTGGCTTTCTATCTTTGCGTTTCATTATTGACATTTTTTTTTCACATCACATTACTAAGTAACTTTCATGGATCGATTCGTGTCACGAACACCTTGATGGAGTATTTTTGCTTAATGTATTATAAAACTTTATTATAAATATTAAAATTAATAATACATTAATAGACATAATTCTATTTCTCCAGGTGTAACCTGTTGAAGAATAAAAAAAACAGATTATAGAATAAAGTTGCGTCATGTAAGATGAAACATTTCCTAATATATTAAATGTATACGTTAAAAAGAGGTTAAACTTAAAGTGAACTTATTACCCGCCCCAATGGTTATAACTTATATCATGGTTTCTTGATTAAATTTACTCCATGATATTAAATTATTGCACGGTTTCTCAACACGAATACAAAATTTTAAATCAATCGAGAGTCTGAAAAGCATGAACATTGAACAGAAAAAAATACATTTAACATCTATTAAATTCGGTCAAGGAAATATTAGTGTTTTTAGAAAAAATACTATGACGTATAGACATGGCCGATTTCAATCAATTATTTCAATCGAACTACTACTTCAGTTACATGTATTTATCCTTAGTATAGTCTGCCAAAAAGGTTGCATACTGTTGGATTTAGTTGAACTGTGTTTTTTATCATTATTAAACCATCCAATAAATCTATCTTATACGGTTAATCGTTTAGAATTGACTAGGTTCAGTTGAAAAATAATGCACTCCCTCCACTTTTTGCAGGGGTTAATTTAGCCAATACTACTAATATTATAAATGCTGCAGTTTGTGGGGTTTGTTTGTTACTCTCGCACGCGAAAACTATTTAAGTGTGAAATAAGTCGGAAAAAACTTTTCCAATCTACATAATAACTAACACATCCGCGGGGAAAAGCTATTTTATTTTAAAAACTTAATTTTATCAGTTATAAATTCTATCTATTACTAACTTCTACTTTGTATAAAAACGACTCGGTCTTCCAATAATAAAAAGTAGTTAAAAATAGCATTCAATTCAGTTTTGAGATTTAGGTGTTCTTACTATATTATATCTCTTGTAGTTGTAATTATCGTTTAATAGTTGCTCGATGTTCTTATCAATGTCCACTTTAAATAAAGTGCGAAAAGGTTTTCGCTTGTATAATAGAATGTTGCAATATTTGCGAAATGAATTGGCTTGTAAATTTTATGAACTGTGACGTAGACTTTAGGAGAGAGCCTTTGATGACGAATAACCTTAACTCTTGAGTAACGATCGAAAAAGCGAAATCTCTCGATCACGTAACACTTCCAATAGATATTTTATAAACTTTCACTTAGGCATACGGTAAGTCGGTAACCAATGGCCACTGAAAGTGTTCTTTTATTGTTTCACGTGTCAACTAAGATTCGTTTTATGGCTATGATTATAAAAATACGAAGTGTATTGTTAGAGTAGACGGCCCTCGGATTTTGGCGAATTATTTATTATAGTATTTTGTGGTCACGCTTATGGCGCGTTGTTATTCTGAACATTATTATTTCAAGGTTGTGCGGCCGCCCGCCGCCCGTCGCAGTGAGGTTGCGTTGTGGGGCTCCTCGGTAGGCGTCGTTTAACTGCTATCTCTGTCCCTCTTTCGCATTAAGCATCAACCTATTCTACACTTGGCAGTCGAAGTCGATATGAGTAACGTCGATGTGAACATAAACTCTATTTTTGATAGATATATCATTATGATTGTTGATGTAATTGGATGTCCTGATACTGGTTAGCTGTGTGAAACTCACATAAACAAAAAAACTTGAATAAACACAATACACATCTACCTCAGTTAACAGAACATCGTGAGTCATACATTTGCACAATAATAAATTATAGGTAAATGACCGGGGTATCTTAAGACTTAAGAAATAGGTTTATCTGCTAGAAAAAAAAACATCGTTTTCATCGCCGTTATACCACCCATAACAAAATTAGAGTTGAGGCAGTAAACTAAATATGTCTACGATCATAGTGTAATTACATAGTACAGAATACTTTCTTACTTCTAGTATTACGCTTTTCTTTTGAATTTAATTTATAAATTTGAGTTTATGATGTATTAAGTATTAACCCTACTCATTCTGAGAGGAGATCTGTGCTCAGCAGTGGGACAATATTGGGTTGATGATACTTAACATATATATTATATATGGATATGATTGAATTTTTTTAATCATACCTGATTTTGTTTGCTGCTTCTGTAGAGTTCAATCCTGTGACCTCCAACTGGGAGACACATGGAGGGGGATGCAAGGCAAGATGAGCGTGACAGCGCCGGTTAAGAAGATAAGAAAAAAGTCTGACAATAAGCCACAATCTCAAATGTACGTATCATGTGCTTCGAGATATATAAAAACGGAGATTGTTAAACATGTTTAGGGGTCACAAAAGGTACAGACCGAACAAATATATATTATTGTCAAATTAACTATCCGACTTTATAGTAATACATTAGACGTGTACGTTCGATATCACCTGGATTAGTTTGGTAGGTGGGGTTTTTTAATTATTATTACCGCGTCTTGGCCTTGAACACACCGGATATGACACAATGCGTCACATGAAGGGGCGAGTTCTTTTAACACATGTAATCCGAATATTCTAAATGTCCCCCTTCCAAGGCCTGCGTCCGATTTAATATATTATATTCACGTAAACTTTACCTCGAGTAAAGACGTAAAAGACTCTCCTCTGACATATTTGACTACCAACCAATTGTTATAAACTAGAAATATTGAAATAAATATCAAATATTATTCCGTAGCGTAGTTCATATTCCTATGAATATTCCTATGAACTATGGATAATGTTTGTTTTTAATTTCACTACTTTATATTTTCTTTACCTTATATTATTCTGCGTATACCTTTTAATTTTCGTTTAATTAAAGCAACATTTCAAATAGCGTTATGTTTCTGACGGCATTCAAAACAATCAGGTATTATGGTTTTGGAAATAACCACTCGAAGAACAACCTCGCGAATGATTGAGAAATAAGTCAACAATACCGACAGATTGTGCAATTGTGGAAGTTAGGTCATTCGAAATTTCTTCTGCCAGAAACAGCCTTCGTTAATGGGATATTCGTTTTTTTGCACCAAGCTAAATATAGGTAGTGTAATCATTTTAATCTCTATTAAACGGGATGTCGAAATATAACTAATATTATGATTATAATTGGAATTTTTATCCAGGCTAAAGATGATAATATGAGGGTAACCAACAAGTGCCCTTACAAACAACTATTAACTAAATTCTGTAATGCATTAATTGTTATGCCAGCTTGACATTATGCCGAAGAATTTCATTAATTCTTATTGGATATTTCAAACATACCACGCACGATACTACTACACGCAGGAGTTTCGATTGAAATTTCCTAAAAGTACCTTATCTTTTTTTATACAAATTCATATTTTAATCCATCTCTTTTTCATATGTCTATCAGGCTTTCTATGGTATAATATAGGCTATATAAACGGTAGTTAATAAATAAGGAGGGCCCAACACACTCATAAACACTATCACTTTCATTTTATCATTATGTGTTAAGTATTAGATTGTAGTCCACTTTTGAATACAAGTTGTAAATATATTTGTAGGAATCGTATTACGAAATGGTTTTGTGCACGGGATCTTTTCAAATTAATATGATTTATGACATGAACGGTTATTATCAAACTCGATATTTTTAATATTAATATTTGTCCTGATTTGCAAATTTCAGGAACTATAACATTTATGATGGATTGTTTGGTTGATAAAAGTGGGACAGACATGTATTATTTTCAACATAATAATGTATGATAATAGTTCGGCCAATGTAAAAGAAAAGTGTCGAAGTATTTCTTCAGTATTTGCAATATTCACACAACTTTCCACGAAGTGGTGACATGAAATGTCCGTATGATCTGACGTCTATGGATGTTGCGGATGTCCCAAGATGGCGGCTTTTATCTTTTTCCCCTCGTAACGGGTATCATATTTGATATATAATAATATGATAACCTACTATTCGTCCTGCTATATAATAACTCATGACGAGTTGATATAATATTGTTTAATGGACTTACTTAGTAAGCTGTTCGTACTTAAGATTTAATTAGAACCACGCAAAATCAGCACCTACGTAAAAAGAAAACGAAAAAATGTAAATTAATATTTATTTAATCCATAAACGAGTTTTCTTTTAATAGGAATGGGGTTGTTATGAAGCATTCGAAATAAAGTTATTGACGTTTTTAGGTCCGAGCTCTGAGCTTATTATTATATGGTGAATTATGATTATTGGGAAATAAAAAGATCTAATAACAATGTCCGGTCGTGTATATGTGTGTATGACAAGGCCAACATGGCCTCAAATATGCTAAGCGTCCTCAACAAAGCGAAACGGTACCTCACTGTGGGTCAGACACTTTGCTATATAAAAGTATGTGAAGCCGCTGTTCGTAGGGTGAGACCTCGGTGCCGACATGCCCCATTTTCAGCGTACCCCTCCTGGCTACGTAGGAGAGTAGCAGTGGCGTTCAGAAAGAACTTACAACCAACCACGCTCCAATGTGCGTTGTTATATCCGCTTTACTAATTATTTATTTAACACATACATGGCTAGTTGCTAGGCGGTTACTCTGCGCCGAGTGCTGATGGCTATAGTCGGCGGAACCTACTTACAATTCGTACAAAAATATATCATGTACATATTTATATAACGTATGAATAAGTAAGTAATAATATATAAACTAAGTAGACAAAATATTTTCGAACGTTTTGGTTCGGTTAAATGTTATTTCCATGAATTATTAAATAATTAGCGTTCCATTCATAACTGATTTAATTAAATCGGCAGGCAACGCAATAAAAACAAATTCATTGTTTGAATTAAGTCGGCTACGTTGCGGCTTAAAAACTAGTGTTGTTGTTAATTAGTAGGCTTAAATATAATTATCATAACCCGTAAGTCAAACAAGGAATTCTAAAACAAAACATAGAAATTGATAAACTTATAGACAGTTTACCTCTGATAAGGATCACAACATTCAAAAATCTTAAAAAGTTAAAACCATAAAAAAGTATAAGACTCAGTTTTGTTAATAGTAGACAAAAATGTTATTTTGAACTACTATTTATTCTACTGTTTTTAAATAATAACTGACACTCTCGGACATCTTTAAATATAATTCTGGCTTTTTCGAGCCTTTACCTTTTCGTCAGAATACAACACCATTACAGACTGTGCAGCAAATTTGTGCATCGCGGTTGTGAAGTGACGACAAATATTGATTGTCTTTCTAAATCCTAACTCTTCATACTTGTGTATAATTTATGGATGTGAAAAGTACATAACGCTGTACATCACTATCAACTGTGCATGTTGTACGCTTGGACTAAATGAGTTTGTGATTGCACCTTACATTACTTGTAATGCCGTCATTTCTTGTTTGAGTTAATAAATAGAAAAAATGCGTCAATTTTAATTTATACAGACAATCAATATAATATATTGTACTCGTCACATGAAATAAATGCATTAGCTAAATTTGAAATGCTCTTATTTTTGGATGTACGAATGTATGTTTGCGAGAAGCACAGAACATATTCGATTTAGGGGAAACTTGCTCCGACAGGTAGTAGGGTAATATAAACAAAGGATTTAGCAGGATACGCCGTGGAACAAAAAGTATTTCTATTTCCTCTCAAACAAATCTCCATTCACGGAATAATTAAAGAATAAGAACAGGTTTCGTCATTCAAACTTGATTAGCACGCGGATATTTCTTTGTACACAATTTATGTTGGGATTTGTTAAATCTAAAGTACATTACATTATGGGAATTATGTACTAGTACTTGAAGATAGTAGTGTATCTTATAAATGTTCTTGAATTCCTGATTAGCATTGCATTAGCTGTTTGATAAACTTAAAACCATTAATATATGAAATTTTAAAACGGTAACATAATAATTTGGGTACTATAGGAAATCGGAGAGAGTGTGAGAGATAGAGGGAGGGATTCTAAAAAGTAGACTTGGTATTTTGTAAATGTCTTTTTGTTTATTTATTACTAGTCTCCATAATTTCGTACACGAAAGCTCAAAGTAACAATGTAATTATGCTTTTAATTCATGCACTCATACTTACATAGCCTCGAACTTGTGTGTGTATTAAGAAATAGGTATTATAGTCCTATTGAATTTTATCATAACATGAAGAAAATAAAATTTTGGTATACCTTTAAATACATTCTGGTTTTGTCACAGTCGAACGTAACATGAATAATACAGAATATGGATTGCTTGGAAACCTAACGTAACTCCGAACAGGTACCTACCTACATATTATGTACTATATCAATTCTTATCACATTTCTTTTCAAAATAACTAGAGCGCTTAATTTCATTCTGCAAACAATGTTCATGATACTCAAAGCCACTGATACCATCATCCACTGTACAATTGATAGTCATCATTTATCTAGTTTATGCTTTTACAGCTTTTGCAGCAGGTATGTTGAAGGAACAAGCTACTCTAAGAATCTAGAATGTAGATCATTTAGGTATATTTAAATATGTTATGCATAAAAATATCATGCATCTAGATTGTAATTTAGAACGTTTTATCTCAGATATTTGATGCAACAAAGAATTAGACTAAAACTTAACCTAATTAATTATGTTACTGAACCAATGAGCAACTGAAACCAATGAGCACACAATTTGCATGTTTTACGTTCAAGCAAAGTAAGGAAGGTCACACACTGAATTTAATTGTGGCTATATACCCTATATAAAACAAATTCGAGAATTGAAAATGTGTTTATTATTAATTAGAATAGAATAGCATCATTGTGTTATATATTAAAACTGTTGTTATGGGTAACCTTAAACTAAAAATTAAACAATTCGTTGTCTTAAGAATCCAAAATTGAGTAAATTTACTCAACTTTACGGCGACAATATTGAGGCAACTTTTAACGCTCTAAGTTTAACGGTTGTATATGCAGTGTGAGACTTTCTTTAGTTAAGGGCGCGTTTGCAAAAACAAGGCGATTTGATTTCGGTACTATTAGGGACGAAATTAAATCAAATTCAATATTACGAATAACTTACAACAGTTATAGTATTACTTTGCCTTTAAAAGAAAAATGATTACAATTTTTAAAAATAGAAACATTACAAAACACAAAAACGAAGTATGTGTAGCATCTACTAGCACCTACCTTCCTTAAATCGAGTACATTCGTGTAAATAAATATTCGAATCACTATTCATTGGAAATTGAGTCACTGAAGTATGCAGAGTTTGAAATTTGAAAGAATGGAGAATTTAAATGTTTTATCCGTCTGTCTGTGATCTTGGTCTATTGTTACTTTGTAAATTTATTTAGCACGAAATACAAAATTTAGCACAAAAAATGTATTTCAACATATTTTGAGTACAGTGCATGCTACTAGATACATAATATACAGAACTATTTAAGAGAGTTGAACATGTCTGTCGTTATTACGACAGACATCTTCTGTTTTAAAATATAATACTTTAATTTGATAACTATACATTTTGCAAATGCACCCTTAACGAGATGAACCAAGTCCCCGATAGATGTTTTTAAAGGTTGTTCATACTGATTATATTTTGTTGTGTAGCCATTTTTTCTTCCATAATAGTTACGGTCGCTTTTCATATATTTATTTTGTAATAGTAGGTCATTACAATAAGCAAATATTACCAACAAGACATTTGTCGAAATTCTTAAAGAAATAGAAAATTATTTAAATTACTAGATTTTTTAATTAAAATATTACGTTCAAGTATGCTTTTATCCTTGTTTCACGTGTCTGTTAATCATCATTGAATTTAATATATATTTTAAACAAAATTAATAAGTTAACATTTGACTATGAACAATATAATAAAAAGGATTTCTGACCGTTACCAGTAATATTTTCTTTCTTCTTACCAACCTTGTAACGTATCCAACGGTGTTACAGAAACAAGTGCACCAACGAAAAGCGGCGGCGGGAGCTCGAGAACGAAGTGATAAACCAGCTTGAAGAGCTCCTGGGGCCGTGCCTCGCCGAGGTTAAGCAGCCGGACAAGAACGGCATCGTCCGGGAGGCCACTCGGCAGATCCAGGAGGTGCTGCGGCGACGGCTGGACTGCCCCGGCGACTGTCCATTGCGTATACATCAATGCGTGTCGCCAGTACAGGCTGGGGAAGTCAGCTCAACCGAGCCGCCGCCGTTTCCAAGCGGCTGTCAGTATTCGGAAGTATCGACTCTCATAGAGGTTACTGTTTTTATTATTCCTATATTTGACCGAGAATACCAGTATCATAGAATTTTTGAATATTTTTAAAACCTTGTATTACGTTGAAAAAGTCTGAACAAAAATACTTCTCTTGTTTGCAGGCTCTTAAGCATTATACTGGACTTTTGGGTTGGATATTAATGGAAATAAACTCAAAAGGTGAAGTCGAGTGCGTGACCGAAAATATAAAGGATCTCATTTATTTGGAAAAAACTGAGTTGCACAAGAAGTCTGTCTTTTCTCTTTTGCATTCGAACGATCATGCAAAATTGAAACCATTGTTAAGGCACATACAAAATTTTGCCTGGAGTTCAGCAGAAGTTGTCAACTTCCACACTTTACAAGCCCACCTACTTACAAAAAAAACAGATGTGACCGATGGTGCTGGGTAAGATTTTCTATTTTATTCTCCGATTACAATTAATTTTAATGTATATCTTTGTTTGGAAATAATGTAATAACAAGTGCGTAGCTTTTATTGCATTTATCATTGATCATGCAGTGTGTCAGTATATTTTGCAATATAATTCGTCATAGTCTGTCAGTAGATGATAACAGTCCGATATCAGTTAAATGCGACACAAGTATAATTTATCTCTTTCAAGTACTAATGAAAGGAACACTTTCTTAATATACCCATTTTTCCAATCTTACCATTCAGGCGTTAGGTATGCTACCCTACATATGCTATTGTCCAATATTATGGAAGATGTGTTACATTTTGCATAATTCTGGGGTTAGAGAATAGGAATGCAGCATATATCATTATATAGTAATTAATAGTGCTTTCATTTTGGATGGTACAGATTAGTGAATGTATTAATCCACGCTGCGCCGGTTCGCGGCTCGTCGTCGGAGGAGGCCGGCTCCGTCATGTGCGTCATCCGGCGCTGCGACGACGCGTCGGCCGGACTCCTGCCCAGCGACGGCGGCCCCCCCGCCATGACTTCTAAGAACGATAGTATCACCTTCAGATTGGACTGCAATTTTACTATTCTATGTATGTTTTTATCCTGACAATATGTTGTACCTCGTAAATTCGTGACACTATTCTAATTACTTTAATGTTTCGTTTCAGCTTGTGATTTGAGTGGTCTGGAAAACTGTTCAAACTCTGCTCTATCTCTTGTGGGTACTCGTTATTTGGACATCGTTCAAAGTAGTGATCGTATACGTGTAACCGCCCATTTACAAGAGGCTGTTCGTCTACTCGGACCACCTGTTGTCAGTGAACCTTTTCGATTGCGAGTAGCTGTAGACAGACCTTGGATTCGTGTCAGTGCTCATACGCGTCTCTTTCCAATTCAGTCCAGTTCGGGCGAACCCGACTTTATTATGTCGACGCACACCGTAATAGGGGACGACGATGTCGATCTTCTAGAAGTGAACGCGTCGAGACCGGCCGTCGGTGGGCCCCTGATGACGTCCGTTGCCAACGGAGAATCTTCGTCATGTGAATCTCGGTACCGTGCTGCGATGAATCCCGGCGAACCACCATTTTCAATTAATGACTTCGATCTCGACCAATGGCCGCCTAGTTTTCAAATTGGCGAAATGTCAGAAGACGATTCAAAAGATCATAAGGACAATGTCTCGGAGGATGCATCGACACCGCTTGCACCCTCGACACCCTCCACTGAAGGTCCCCATTCCGTTCCATCCGAGGATTCCAAT
>DWGW01000772.1:0-13222 GCA_018247775.1 Udranomia orcinus
ATAGTAAAACTGATATTTCTCAAATTTATATATAAAATTAAAATTTTAAGATATTGACTTTAAGATATTATATTTATAATACAATAAGAGAAATATCTATTTTATCTGAGTCGGCCACAACCATTTATGTTTATAAGCAAATTAAAATATCTTCATGGTAGTCCAAGTCCAAATTCAAGCATCTCACCGTATTTGTATGTAACATACTCGTATAAGTATGTTTGATACAAAATATTACTTAATTATGTGTAGCTCAGTTTCATACCGCAACAGTATAAAGTGTGGTGACTGAAATTAAATATATTTTAAAGGTCTCGTATTCCGTGGCTTTTGTTCACTTTGTTTGTTTATCATGAAATCATTTTAAAGTAACATTCGCAAATTTCATTGTGTAATGCACTTCCGTTGTGCTTTTATTTAATTAATGTCAATTTTGATAGTTAAAATATCGTCAGCAATACAGAAATAACGTTAATTAAACGTGTTTTATAATAATGGGGAAGAGGTATGGATGAAAAAAAAACGACAACGCTGCAATGTAAGGATTTAACTCCCAAATAAACGGATTCATAACCTTTATTCTAACACAGCACTGGGGATTTAATTGTGATTAGTTAATTTAAATACCACATTCATTATGATACTAATTATACCGCCACGCTAGTCATCATACATAATGTATCCTATGACTAAATTTTAAATTAATTAAAATGTAATTTGAGTAGAGACTTGTGACGAAACAACAAAGCTCATAATCAATATTTCATTATAACTGGTATATTGTCCAGTTTAAAAACGTCTGTGTAAAACATGTGTCTAGAAACTTTTTTTTTAAACATTTGCAATTTCAGAGTAATAACACAATCTGACAAAATCTTCTAACAAAATCTCATAAAACCATTCATATACCTAAAGGTATAATAATAAATAAAAACAAAAGTATAAAGTATCTGTAAGCATTAAACACCTAATATTATTTAAAAAATGATTTCACATTTATGCATAAAGAGCGTTTATAGAATGATTTAATAATGTAATAAATCATTCACGTAAACTAAGTATGATGAAAATAAGCGTTAAAGCAATTATAAATCGTTAAACTCTCCGTTAAAATATGAACCCTCATTACTTTTAGAGGAAAGCAATTCCATGCTGAAATTATTCGAACAGATTCGGTATGACCAAGTTTTCATAGTTGTCCTTTTAGGTTGCCTGGGAGAATAATACTCGTCGTTCATTATAATTAAGGCTCCCTATATTCTCCTAGAATCTGGATAGACTTTTCAATTCCGTGGAACAATGCACGCCCCTCGTTCTAATAATAGTAGTTCGAGTAATAATCTACCAATAGAACTTGAGTTAGGTTTTAACGAAATCTCTCACAGGAGAAAAATGTATGCAGCTGAATTTTCTATTTCAGCTCTAATTGAATGAGAATGTTACGTTTACAAAATTGGAACGGTTAAAATTTTTAAGGGTCTTAAATTGAACTTTTGTACTCAAATTCTTTCAGCTTAATTTTTGTATTATAGCTTTTAATTTTATTCAATTTTTACTTCTTATGCTAGACACATCTGTCATGCTCTTGGAGATCTTCTCTAAATTATAATTTAATCGCGGGCTTACACGTCTTCAAAATCATTATAAAGTTATCTCGGAATTATTTCGCAAGACGCAACTAAAACAAATTATACTGAACATACCTTACCTTAATGCAACTCGGAGACTCGTAGGTATACGAATGTTTCTGCATTACTACAAACATTTTCACGCGTTTGTAATATCTCCGGAAATACTTATTTTTCATAGGTATCTCAGTGTTCGTACTTTAACCTACTTAATCTAAAGCTTGTACACATTACCGATATTAACAAAGATTAAACACAAAAATATGTCTTACTTCTATACAATTTCTACCACATTTTTATTAGAATAGCTAGATTGATGTTATTTATATTATAATACCAGTTTTTCTCATCACTTTTACTCTTGCATTTTATTGACTCGTTTATTTCTTTCCATTAAAGAATACAAACAGACAGCCGATCGGCGGTGGCTTCGCTTAAATTTTCAAAGATAATAAACTTAAAACAAAAGATACGTTTCAGTGATTCAAGCCCAGAACACAAGTATTAGAATAGAAAGCCGATTCAGCATGTATAATTACTGTTCTTATACGTATATCAAAGCATTTCTCGGGAACCATTTGCTGAGGCGAGAGGAAATGAAATTTATGCCAACACATTTATTTTTCCGAGCTATCCTTCATTCCTATACTTGCACAATAGTCGTCGTTCGTTATAATTAAGGCTCGACTGTCTAGCAAGACTTGTCACGAGCCCGGAACAATGGTTTTGCGCTGCGAAAGATTGTTTTAATCAACCAATAGGATATGATTTTAAATAATAAAAAGATGTTTTTAAAGTTTAAGGGAGCGGAACGAAAGGGAACATTGGTTTTAGTAGGTCAGGGTTGTATCCAAATTAGTGACTATTCCTCAAGAACCATTAAAGGGAGTTGGGAGTTCTTTTTTAGTAATACATTTCCCTTTATATCTTCTAGATAAAACTACTAAAAACTTAGTAGCTGTACATATATGGAATGACTATGAAACAGCAACCACTCAATGTGACATTCGCTTTTTTTCGACACAGTCAGTCAAATAAGCCTATAGATAATGCGCATGTATATACCTACCTACATATATTTGATTTAACAAGACATACGAAACACTTACCTTTATAACATGTCTGGTACATAAAGGTCTTACAAAAAGAATACACATTCAAACATCATTTAAAACTTAATTACAAAACCATTTAGTTCTCGCACTTGCATAATGTACTTCCATTTGTGTATGTTTAGATTACGAGTCGACTCAGTCATCGGGCGCTGACGTCATCAAGAGCGTGTCCCACATCGTCCTCGCAACGCTTCTCATCAACAGCTGACAGCCAGTAATCAGATTGTGTTCGGGACTGTACCATAGTGCCAAGGTGCTACGAGGCAAGATTGTGCTAGACCTATAACTCGTGCGACTTAACCAGACACCTGGCTGGCATGCGAGACGTTAAAAATATTTGAAACTACTTAAATAATTCTATTTTATAATTACGAGTAGTCGAAAATGTTATTAAATATACATTTGTGAAAACAATTTCTTGGCACACTGTACAAGTAATTTACATCAGCGCGAGGTGTCTTGTTAAGTCGCACGAGTTATACGTCGGTTTTAATATGACTATAAGGACTTGGTGTTTTAGCAATCCAAGCTTGCAATAAGAATGTGTACATTGTAGGAGTAGGTACAATATCGGTAAATTGGATAAATGCAGTCGAAATTAAAATGTATGGCTATTTGCTTTACCTGCTCTCTTTATTACATTCATGTTAGTAGAGTTCTCTCTTGAGTAGACTTATTATAAAATTAGTTGTTTCCATAATAATATTGCATATTTATTATGTAAGTTTTTGTAGCTAGTGTACGATTGTTTATTTTACAAAGTAAATGCATATTTAGCTTATTACAGTTCTAAAAGATATGTAGCTGATGAATACAACGCTAATAAAGTTACGTAATTTTGTTACACAATTGTGAGAAAAGAAAGAATGCACTCTTTTTTCATACATAAAGCAAGTGAAACATGTTTAGATTTGCTATCTTCACGCAAATGAAAATAGATCACGAAACATTAGTTGCGATGAGCGTGCGATATTCTACTTCGATAAAGTTTAATACTAAGTCTCAACTAATGGTTGCTATAAACATATTAACCTAATACAATCACCTTCGTAGAAAATTAAAACATTCTTGTTTAAGAGCTATTACACAATTTTATTCAAAGTATAATATTCAAAAGACAATTGACATGTAAATTTCGTGAGAACACACAATTATTTAATTTAAATTTAATAACAAAAGCTTATTACTTTTCTGTTAGACAATCCATCATATTATGCTCTATTATTAAAAGTAATGTTAATGTATTCTGAACAACATGAACATTGGAATAATAGGAGGCGTTTCGAAACCGTAAAATCAACTTATCTTTGAATGATATTACTACGCGAGTACTATATAATATATTATGATAGAATACCTACTACTAGTTAGGTATGGTGATGAATTGGTGATAGACTCGGATGATGGGCGTTAAATTACACAAGAGAGATGAAAAATACCAGTATGTTTGTATGTGTAAATAAATTCTGTTAAATAGATTTTAGAAAGTATTGTTGTAATTGAAAGACTGATAGATTTAACGGTAAACGTGCCATATCTGATCGTGTAGTGTAAATCTGTAAGGACGTTGTGTATATCTGTTATGTATATAGTATTTAAAATATAAGATGATAGAATGACGTGACATTTATGAGTCGTAACAAAAATTTGATTATAATTATCATTTGCCTCCACACTCGTTAACGATTACCCACCACTTAAAACGTTATAAAATGATGTTTTGATGATAGAAGAGGATGGACGCCGAATCGCGTTACGGTGTTTTCCATAGGATTCGATATTCAATTAAAATTAAAATGGATAATATATTTTTTGTCATAAAGTTCTTAGGTGTTATTTTCCCATTGTATGCCCATTACAGGCTTAAATAAATTTCGTTAGTTTCTCTAATCGGGCGAAGTAACAATCGTTTGTTAAGATACTATACATTTCTAAAGAATACCTATTATTGATGATAAAGTTCGACTAATGCTTGTTAACCGAGGCAAAGTCAAGTTGATTTGAACCATATTTGAACAGCATGATTACAGTAATGATAAAAATCATAAAATAAATTGTTGTTAAATTACGATTTGATGAGTATCGATCCGATATTAAATTAAGCCAGGTTGCTCTTTTTTTAATTGCATACAAATCTGTGTCAATTCATTAAATCTACATAACTTAGTACGACTGTTTATTAAAATAATATTATTGTAGTCAAATTATTTTATATAAAGATGTAAAATCTAGCCTTACATTGTAATATACCATATCCATAGAAATAATATGCATATCATTGACAATATACATATACATATGTATATCATTAATATACAGCGATATAACGATATACTTAAAACAATGACAAGTGAATACGGCACTATAAGCCATAAAAATATTGAAGATATTGTATGGGACATAGGTATAGAGAATGGGGATAAATAGGTGATGTGCGTACCATCTTTGTATTGCTGTATATCAATGGTAGATAGATAGAGATAGATAATTACGTATACGTATGAATATACGTCTAGATGCAGTCTTGTTTGGGAAAACGTGTAAAAATTAGACGCGCAATTCAACAAAATACACATAATCATAATTTACGTTTCCCTCCTCACACAACGCAAACATCATTCATACAAACGAAAGCTAGATGTAGTATAAACCAATATGAATTAAATCGAATAAAATCTGTACATATTTCATGACATTCTGCAATAAAGACAATATGGCGTGCTTTGTATTATAATGTTCTAGATGTATGTATAATATGTACGAGTAGATTGTATAGACAAACGTTACGAAATTTATTTATTTTATAAATAGTATGTGCTCGAACTTTTACAAGACGTGATACTAACCGTTACTATAACTTGTTTTTTGAAATCCTATATGATTATATCCTTTTGTTTTATGTTGTTTGTGCTTATTTGTATTCTATAATTTATAGTATTATCATCGATAAACAAATAACCAGATGTCGCCAGAACTCGTCCCGTCTCGAATGTGTTCCAATTAAATTTATCGAAAATTTTAAATTGAAGTATTTATTAGAAATTGTTTTATATTTACTAGTGAATTACATAAATGGAGGTTGAATCTGTATATTTGTGTATATCGATGAATATTACCTTTTTAAAGAATGTATTATAAATTAAAATGGTATCTCATATTTTACGTAATGCAATGAATTCTACAAAGGAAATTAATTGTACCTATTACAATATTATGTTCCACATATCAAGTGAATGCTGTTTACAATTCAAAATGAATTCTCTAATAATACATGAATCTATATTGAAGAGAATTTTAATTGACACGGAGATAGGAATAACGAAACAGCAGTATTTTCTGTAAACCTTATATGTATGCGATCGACATCTTTATTAAATCGAAATACATACGTATTTTCGTTATTCGATTGTGTTCGTTTAAGACCATTAACTTGCATTATATATAAAATTATTGAAATTGTTTATTTATATAAAAGGAATTTAGGTACTCGTGATTATCTACACGAGTATGTCCGTAAAAGTCCGTAAAAAACAATCTGGCGCATACCTGCATTTAAGTTTTATATGAAAGTACCTTATATGAATCATAAAACACAACTGCATAGACAAAAAGAAGCGATTCGTAGCATCTACAGCATTTCAAAAACGAATATTTGTGTTATACATTTTCCTAACAATAAGGGCGGTACAATACAAGTACGTATAATGATATAATGCCTGTAGAGTAGCTACTGTGCGCTTGGGGTGAGCCCAATAGTTGACATAACCTCCGTTAGCTACGCGTACCAATCCCGACTCTATCAGGAACATAATTCCAATAACGTATTACATATCGTGCCACATATCGTGCAAGCGATCGCCGATCGAAGCCAGCGTTGATACGTACGACGATACACACGATATTATAGAAGCCGTTGCTGTTAGATGTTTCTGTAAAGTAACAATAAATTAATTTTTTATAGACAAACTCGTTTCATTTCCTACCTTTACCTTTTTTCCTTGGATCAAAACGTCAGCAACTTTAACTGATCGTGTTTTTGTTAAGACAAGACAGTAGAGCTATTATTTATCAAAGTAACAAATGCAACAGACAAAAAAATAATGATTGCTGAGTTCCTTGCCGGATCCATTAAGGCTACATCCGGATGCAGTGTAGCTTATAAAAATATAACATGTTAACAATTGACAAATGCTTTTGAATCTCAATTTAGAAAGTAAAATGACTCGAAAAAACGAGAAAATTTTCTAAGAAATATTTCATGATCTTTATACAATAGAGTAAATGCCATCAGATTTAGCCATGCTAGTCAAGTAGACACCGTAACTAACTGACATAGGTAAATTTAACGAATCGTAAGTGCTCGGTCAAGGCCTCAAATCTTTTATCATGTACGGTATAAACCCTATAGTAGCTCCATGTCTTGAGCACGGAAAAGCTTAGAAGCTCATGACTTGCGCGTTCATGGCATATGGCATGTGTCCAACTTGCGCGAGTGAGACTTCCAACAGCAAATGGTGCGATGAAGAAATAATGATATAGACATCTTGATGAACGGCTCGACCCAGCATTTCGTTTAACGTACCAAAGAGGCATGTTATGAACCTGTCGAAACGGATAGGGTTTTCATATGTTTGCAATAATATCGACGATGGGGCACTGATCTGGCGCAATAGGTTAGACTGAAGTTACATTGTGTAGCCATCACTTAAGACTTACTTCTGACTACTACCTATCAGACTCAAAAAAGTCGGTCACAAAGTATTTTGCACTGTATACAGATATACTATAATTACACTGTGCGTAATGTATATGGTATACAGATGATGCAATTGTTATTGTTTTTCACGTAAACACTAAGTAACATTATAACTTCTTACAAAGTGATTAGGAATCGTGTACTTCCGCTTTCGTTTCCGGGTTTTAAACACAGACACACACCTTCTACTCTACTAAATTATCTTTGATATATCTGTATCTAGTACTAAAGAATATGATGAGTTTCCGAGATTATACTCGTTATTATTGTTATCGAGTTTTTGAGAAACAGAAAACTTTTGTGGAATGACATATGAATACTTTCATAGGCGTAATAGCTATTTAGTATCAATATGAGTCTTTTACACCTGCAAGTAAAGCCTTATCTAAAGGTAATCATACCGCAAGCAGACCACATTAATCTATGTCAAATAATAATAGAACACTTAAGTAAAAAACGTTAAGATTGATTCCTCAGAGGTTGCGACGCATTTGTAGTCGACCAAGAAAAGAACTTCGATCCTTACTTGGGTTGATTACAGAAGTCGATGGGCGCCAGTGATCACTTACCATCAGGTGGAATGCTCATTTAATTCCTAAAATATATACAAAAAAAACGTAAATTTAGGCTCAGAAGATCATTTGCTCACATCAGAGAACCACAATTGCAATTTCAATATAATATTTATTTGATTACATTTGAATGTAAATGCCGCAATTACGCTTCTAAGTCTAACCAATATGATGAATACGATTCTTAATGATTTCTTATAGCAAATCAGTGATGATACTCTCTCGAGCTCCGAGAAAGATCACCTTGTTTACTTTTTTCGTTTAAATGTAAAGAGAATAACTAGGACTGTTTATATTTTCAGAACGCCCTAAATAAAGTCCAAGTTAATAAATAACAAAATAGGATAAATGTATTATACCTGTCAGTTAATATCACATTATTGTTATATTACTACGGAAAATTACTAGCCCAAGTAATTTCGAGAACGACATATTTAGTTGGAACATTTATTAGAAAAATCTTTAATACCTACCTACATATCATACCCTATTTATCGTGGTATAATCATGTATAATAAATTTGATTCTCATAAATTCACAACAAGTTATCCACGTGTATACACTACACGTACACACGTCTACATAGCTAAAGTTGATGCAAACTTAATAACATAAATAATCCTATAAGTTACGTCGAGTTTTGAAACAGCACAAACTCAAGGCAGCGCAAAATTAAATAACATGATGCAATTACGAGTAATTTTGAATAGAACTGCGAACTAAATAAATTAGACGACTCAGTATTCTCGGTGCAAATTGCGCTTGTCTTGATAATTAAGAGCAAAAAAGCGAGCGTGGTTTGTGACTTCAACCCTCTTCCGCAAACGAAAGCAGTCGCACGTTTTTCAGTAAAAAGCACACTGCATACATTCTCAAGCAAAATCTTTAGCTACTAATTTGTTCTTTTTTTCTAATTACATATTATGTATTTGTGGAAGAAAAAACGTGTGGTGAAATTGTAAACGGTATGGTCCGACCATCATCAAGGCACATATTTGAATGGTGAATTTAAATTTCTGTTCTCATTATGAGTAGTTCTATCTTTATTGTTTATCGATGGTACTATCTTAGTATGTCGTGACAAGTGATATATTAGAAGTATCTTTTAGGAGCGGTCATAATATATTATTTTTACCAGGAAGTGAAAGTTACAGGGGTTGTTTACTACAGCTATCCTCAATCCACCATAAAGCTATTTATTTGTTTCGAATGGTTGAACATAAAAACGTTGCATCTCAAGCATAATAAGAAGCAAAGCTCCATATTTGCTTCTTATTGATCACTAATCAGCTGGCCTAAAGCTACTGTTATGTCATTTGTCCCAAAGTTTGTAACCAATCCTCAATTAACATAACAATTTAAGGTCCGCTTACTCCAATATTAAGTATCAACTACGAAGTTCTTATCTTATTGGTATTATCTTATTATCCGCAAGCTAGTTCCTAGAAAATATGAGATGACGCAGAGCAACAAAGGTCCATTGTTTCCAAAATTATCACACATTTACACCTCTGTAGCTTACTTTGCATAAAATAATGGACAGGACGCTACCTAGGCAGTGCTGGGCAAACTACATAATGCAGTTACAACTACTGCGGGTTACTGATGAGTACGATACTGCCATGCATTACAAAAATGTAGAGTAATTTTGGCCTCTTTTTAGTAACTACACTGCACTAAACCTTTGAAGGAATTAGCAAATTGACGTTTGAAAGATGGTGGATATAAGACAAAAACTCGTGTTGTTGTCGAATCTTCTCATTTAAAAACATGTTCTTTTTTATTTTTAATTCATAACTCATAATTTAATTTTAGAAGACATTGTGTTTGTATAATAATTTAAAAAAAAGGTACATATTTAATCAGATAAGTACGGGTATAGTATTATCTATAGCGTAGAGATAGCAGCTTTCGCCCCGGGTATAGACGGTAGACTAGTCGTCTATGCTATTCCCAGGGCAAGAAATTCATAATTTTTTTGCTTCTCTATTGCGGTCTACATACCAGTCGTAAAATCTTTGAAGCGCAGTCATTTAAATATTTTCGGTGAGAGTTCAAAACGGCACCACGGCAAAATTTTTCGCATTCCAATTTTTACTCGAAAACCGTAAAAGATTTAAAAGGGCGAGCACTTACGTTTCTTTTCTTTTAAAAAACTATACAAGTTTTTTTATCTTCCCAACGTCGTGTTAGTCGTGTACTTAATGCGGAATTCTATTGAGCTTGTTATTTTATTACGTCTCATTTTTATTGTGCTTATTATTTGTAATTGTATATTTATTATTACTTGTAACATTTACCTTACCTTCTGTGCTAAGAAAGGTCAAGGACTTATGATCAAAGAATAATAGTAGATAAGTATCAAAAAATGTGTACGTATAACAACAGTTTTAGAGCTTCATGAACTGAATTTTAATGTGTATAATTACCAACACGACAATATCGATTTCATGCAAAATGCAACTAAGTTCCTAGCCGTGAACGGCGGTATATTGGCCATAAACCGAGCTTATTCCGCCTGGCAACACTGCGCAGTTTATTATAAAATGAGCCATCAATTTATCGCACCCACTTATCACGCTAGCATTATAAAGTATAGCCTTGTCGAAATTACGACTTCCATATTACATTCCAAGGAGGAAACTTTATTAAACACTCTACTATTACACTCACGTCGACTCCCTTATACTTAACAATTTATTTTTTTGCCCGAAAATAATCCTTAACGACATTTAATACAAAAAACTGTCACAATATGTCGCTAAGTTATAAGGAAATAAAATACGCATCTCACGAGGGTTCAATCAAGCAAGAAACATTTCTTTTTTATGGCCGATAACCTCTCATAAAGAAAAGGTATAAAAATAATAAGGAGTCGTGAGGGAAAATAAAATAGGTATAATAATAACACGTGGGTAGTCATGGCTCGAGGGAGGTGAAAGTTGAAAAGGATTTGAAAATCGCTTTAACATTATCATTACCGGGTTGTAGTGTTGATAAAATTATGCTTGAAAAGGGTTCGCCGCGTATTTTGTCCGATTCGAATTTCGTGTTGCCTTCAGTGCGTTCCAATCGTAAAGTACGATATCGATGACAGTTACAATTTTGTTTACAAGGATTTATCTGAAGCGGGCTGTCTCTGAGCTGTAATGCGACTTTTATTGTATTCTCGGCGGACGACGATTCTTGAATTTGTCTTTTTGACTCGTGAATACAGAAATAGGTTGGTGCAATGTAGCTGTAGGTGTTGTTTACGTATTTCAAAGATTTTTGTAAAAGTATACTTTATAGCAAATGCAAGTTTGAATGCATAATAAATATTGACTTAACAATATATACATACGTCTATTTCCTATATCGTTCCTTAATTTACCCACATGTAAAATGTCAATTAGGAAGCCAAGGACTTGGTAATACATTTTTTACAAAAATATTGCTCACATTGTCAATGTCACATGTATGTCATGTTCATTTAAGAACCAATGAGGATATTTAACGCTTCTATATATATTATTTTAGTGAAACTAGAATTTTAAATAACGTTACTGTTAGTTATTAAAACATATATTCTTCTTATGTAGAATTAAATTAGAAATGTGTCTCCATGTATGTATTTCTACAAACATATGCAGATAAGTTATTTATTTTTTTGATTCCATGATTCCATTAAATCATCGTGAATACACAAATTGGCGTCTTCATTTTATAAAATATTATCTAAAGAAGAAAGTACGACTTTCACGAAAAACTATTAAATTCTTCAAGCAAGATTTTTGCGTGAAAAAACTAAGGCAAAAATATTCTGAAGCGGTTGACCCTGCGGCCTTCCAAGTAACTTCTCAGCAATTTCGAGGACTAGAAGCAATGTTTGAAATGTATCTAATGAAAAATTTTCAGAATTTTTTCCTTAAAATACGTACACGTTTACAAATTTTAAAACAAAAAAAATGATCTAACATTCTATTGTACGAGCTATAATTAAAACACGAAACACCTAAGTTAAATATATGAACTAAATTCCAACGCAATATACGCCTATCTTTCTCCGCAATTATTTTTACCAGACTAACAGTTGCCTTGAAAATAATCTGCAAACATCTAGGCTCCCTCCTGATACACTGGCATCAAATTTAAAACGCCGGTACGCGACAACGGCGCTACATAAGGATTTCCTTACGGCGACGCCGTATCTCTTGTTCTATACAGCGTTATGCAAATTTTATAGATAATTTTCTAACAGTTAAAGAGGTTACCATGCATAATTAGAATATAGGTCCGTTATATCGCTGTTTTTAAAACAACGCCTACATTTATTTCAAAGTAAATACATAACTTTGATTTCATATTTACTTTGCTACCTATTTGATAATATGTAATTACGACATATTATAATTATTGTGTCTGTTATCTGCTACTATACTGCATTATATTGTAATAATGTTACAATTTTCAAAAGGCTTAAAACGAAAGCATATTTTACTTATTTTTCACGCGAATTTTATTAAAGAAAATAATTTCATGTCCATCACATTAATGACGAAAGCAACGCCAACATTTTATGACTTCCCACCATTAAAATAATCACTTCTTCCCTCTCTGTTGTACATTTTAAAACGACTGAACGTAAACATTTCAGCATTCCATTCACACAATGATTGTTAAAAAATTGGTTGGAAACATAAAAATACAGTATTCCATGTCGAATTAAATTGTTTATTAATCTTTTATATCAATATAATCAATAGTAGAAGTACTATATAAAAATGACTAAGTTTAATCTATTGGGTTTTTTCTATGCCTATGACATAGAAAAGACATACAATGAATCTATCTGATTATTTGCTCGGACTTGAATTCTAATTATTAAACAAGTATTACGTCATAATATGCCATCAAAATTCTTCTATCAACATTCAATATCAGTGGAGTTTACCAGTTTGTGCCATAAATATATTTAGAATTTCTTTCTTCTTAATCTACAACTATTCACATGTTAACCCTTTTCTTGGCAATGTGTCTATGGAGATACATGAAATTAAACATATAAATATATTTTCAATGCTCTTGTCAATGTATCCCATAAGATACGTGTGATTTTTTTAATTAACCTTATGAGACTTTTTTCATTATTTTTTTAGGCATCCTTAAGTC
>DWGW01000773.1:0-13222 GCA_018247775.1 Udranomia orcinus
GCTCGAAGGCTTGTGTTAGGAGTGGGTTCACGTCAATAGTGCAAAGGGGGAGTGGGGATCGAACCCACGACCTCTCGTTCGTAAGTCCGACATACTACCCATTGTGCTATTGCCGCTTAAGATTGAGATATATCCCTTGCGTTTGAGCCTGGCAGCATTAGAAAGCACAGAAGGGGTGCTGCTTTTGTGCTTCCTAACTTTAACGTTTTCATGCTTGAGCGCGTGCAAAATGCAATCGATTGTAGTTATAACCGCAATAGTTATTGCTTGCTGAAGACCTAACAACATGTTTAGGCTTCTCCCAGTCACGCTTAAAAGAAAGCAAACAGTTGATGATAAAGACAATAGCCAATACTATCCAGCAGTTCAGTGCGAGTTGAATCACACATTTTTGTGTCTGAATGGAATGGAATATAAAATGAAAGTAGAAGATAAGTAGATCTTTTGCCAAAATTTACAGGCTATGACCACATTACTGTAGCTCGGCAAAGTGAGCAAAATGAAAACTCACGACATAAGTAGGAAGTGGGAGACACGAGGAAAGACATCTTCAAGACTGCTGCGGGCCTTTTAGTTCCGCGTAAAAACTGTCACGTCGAGAGTGGAACAGCACAAAAACAAGGACACGCCAACGTGAAGTATGCGTTTACATTCTACATATTTCGCAGCGTTAAAGTGAATGCAGCCTGGTTTATTATCAACAATTTAAAGGGCTTTAAAGAAAGGTTTATTTAAGCAAGAGTACTTTACTTTAGACCGCATCTTACTTTCCTATCTGGCGAATGCTTATCTATTTGTAATAAAAAAAAACAGTATTTTGTGTCAGCCAATCCTAGTTTTCCCCGGCTGCCTAATTTCTATTCAAACGAATTACTTTATTGCACAAATTTACATAACATTTCAATATAATTTGAGGGTATAGCAATATTGACTATGATGTACTCAATGCAATGCCTATTATAACAAATTACAGATTTATTGCACAAATTAACATAACATTACAATGTAATTTGAAATGTTGGAGGTATGTAATATTCATTATAAATGATTTACTAAATAATGTACAAATGTATGCGCAGCGCCTCTGCAGTTATAATATTATGTTGTATGATTTTTGTTTTTAGTTGGTATTCATTAAATTTATTAACTTAAATTGTTCGAAGTTGGTATGCTCCATGCCCTCTGGTTGCAGTAAAGTTAAGTTAGGTATTTTGTAAATAAGAAAATAAAATAACATTATAATGAATTTGTTTTAAAAATGTTGAAATCTTTTTGAAAGGAAGATAAAGTAGAAAAGAAACGTTGGTTATGATTTTTGGTATAAATAAATAACTGATAAATAAAAATAATTACATACTTAATTTACGGCAACTTTGAATATTGTCAAATACGTACGTTATTGTATCTTACATCAATTAAATTTAACTTGAAAATAATACCCATATTCGGTCATTACGGCTACAATTACAAAACCAAAGTTTGA
The DNA here is from genome assembly GCA_018247775.1 of Udranomia orcinus. Taxonomy (NCBI): domain Eukaryota; kingdom Metazoa; phylum Arthropoda; class Insecta; order Lepidoptera; family Hesperiidae; genus Udranomia; species Udranomia orcinus. The sequence continues at coordinate 1,484 of DWGW01000773.1, forward strand.
GAGTAATGTAATTAAAAATAAACAAACGGACACGTTCCCACCGAATATTATTACAATAGTTGAAAGTAAGGGCCTAATTGAATATTAAACTCTGTTATTAAAACAAACTTTTCGCTGGAGCGCGGTGAGTATTGTTTCTAGTAATGAACGCAGGTTCCTACCGAATGTGGCTTTACGTGAAAATGACCAGATGGCTTTCATACACATATAATGTATTGTTTCATTGAATTTCGTAACAAAACTAATTAGCAAGAGTACTTTTAAATAATCATATCAATCATTCGATATTAATATTAAGACATTTATTTTTTAAAGCCATATTTTCTGTGAATGCCCGCCTTACCCTTGGGTTTTACGCCTATTGGGCCAATCATACACATATTTACATTGGTAAATAAAATTGACCGTCTATAGTAACATCGAGAATATCCTACCACAGGTCCCTATTACGACGAGCGTCATCCAATATCAATACCGGAGACAGTGCATTCAATTCCAATTTTAGTGAACATACTTAACTAAACAAATTACAAATACCACATGCGTTCTGCCAAATTCGAGACGGAAAGCTTACCCACGAACAGAAAGTCCGAGTATCTACATCGACCTACTTCAGTATTCGTTTAAAGGAATCCTTTTCAACTGAAATTTGCTAAGATTTCGGATTCTCGCTCGAGCCCGACACGCACGAGCTGCGCAAATTCGAATGCACGTGACTGCTGCATACAAGTAGCTTTCTGATGCAAATTCCACATCCGTTCCGATCTTCTTCCCTGTGACTAACTTGAAATCACTGCCACACTTCCAGTTTTAAGTAATTTAGATGCACTTGAGCTGAATCGGCTCTATAATTTTCAGTACTAGATTTTAATTAAGAGGTAGACCAAATATTAGGTTAGGTTAGGAATACCTAACTCACGCATTCTGTTGAATCTCAACCAATATACTGGCAGAGAATGCTTAAAGCATTAAGTCCACCTTTTGTCCATTATTTGTGTATGATTTAATAAAGTTTAAATAAATAAAAAAAAATATACTAACGACATTACACTACAAACTATTAGCTTATCTGAAAAAAGATTTATATTATTATTATATTCATTGAAGAAATAATTCTTGTGGCCGCAGTTTATCTGCTGTGAAGCAGGCTTACGATTATCGAGTTGTATGGGGACAAATACCTAATTATAACATTGATACTTCTGAAAATGTACCGATCTAAGAACATCGTAATAGGGTCTGAGATAGGATCAGACCCTATTCAATCTGTAGTTATAACGCGACGTTCGTTGGCCTTACATTTACGTCAAGCCAAATAGAAAATTGCTATTACCTTGACCTAATATAACAATAATAAGTTTTTAGTAGATGGCGTTAAAAAGTAAGAATTTAGTTTTATAATTAGAAATTTGATTTACGGTCATGTCGTCTTGTCTGTGATGATAAGACACGATACTATAATATAATCATCGTGGCCATTATGCCCATCATGTTGGGCGATTGTACTATGTAACATGCAAACGAATTATTTAAACAAAATTCGGTTTTGCCTGTCATGTCAGGGCGCACGACAGGAGCCGTGGGTCGTATACGGATACGTCTTGGAAGACATCATCTTCGTAATATAATATATCTTATATCTATATCACTTTATAAATAATACTGTAGTTAGTACGTAATTGGTGAAAAATTACTTGAAATGCCATAAAAATTATGTCCTAGTATTAATAAAAACGGGTTTATAACAAATTTTTAGTCCTTAATAAAATGGAATAGTATACAAATTATTAAAGCTAACGTACCAAAAAATATATTTTATCTCTAATCCATTCAGAGTCGGACTTCTAGAGATAGGATTAAAAAAGGTCCTAGAAAAAAGACCCGCCTTGAGTATCGCCAGCCAAATTAAAACGAGTGATTAATGTTTTAATCCTCAAAGCTTTTGACTCACTTTTGCAAGTTTAATTATCAGATTTATTTGAATGGAAAATTATATTAGGAACAATTTCTTTTAAAAAACATTTTCTGGAAACATTACCATTTAAAGAGGATAAATTAATTTGAATTCATAATTCTTGCTAACGTTTAATGGCGAAGTTATGACACTAATTTACGAAATATATTTAAACAAAAACAATATTGTATCCAGCTGATGTTAAGAGGATTAATACCATAATGATAGTTACTAATGACAGTAAAACGTTCTCAAGTAATTGGAAAAAATAAGTGGATCTTTTCGTCATCAAAACCATACCACTACCATTCATTCTAGACATATTGGTTCAATTTTTATCATTAACATTAGCACATAAGTACTCTATGGTTATCATTAATTTCTACTGTAATCTTATAAGAGTCGAAACTACAACATAGGTCACGTGATAAATAACTGCTAAGTAATTTCTTAAACGTAAACATCTTTGCGAAATGTTATAACTTCTGTTTGAACTACCTCGAGATCTTGGTGATGAGGTAACATCTGTATAATTTTTAAGTTGCCACTAGATTTAAGGGACCTTATAATTTACAATGTAAACAAAAAACCAACAGTTATTTGTTAACTCGTTTTATAAGAGAAAGTAACGTGTATATTAATTTTATTCCCACAGCTACAATACACACATGTTCTCATACACAAACATATATTTATATGTCACAAAGTAAATACCTAAAATTGTAGATGGTTCCATTTCCGTAGAAATAAAGTAACGTTCCTATCCCTATTTATATCTGTTTACAAATTTAAGTGTTTATGCAGCGCAAGTAGACTACGCTGATAAAATTAAATTCAAAAGTAGAGTACTTCATTTCAACAGGTTTCATTGTTACGCTATTTTCATTCCATGAATACTCCAAGCGTCCACTTTAAATCTTTAGTTACGTTGCTAATGAGTTTGGCTGGCTCAGTGAAAAAGTTGCTGTTGTATCACAAAAGTTTTGCATCGACGGCATCATAGCATAGTTCCGCATTTACGTGCATCAGCACCAACGAACGCTGATGACCATCACTACAATGAACCGGCCCGTTCATTGTGATCATCGAGAGTGGGTGACAATCTACAATCTATGGCAAAACACCCATAGAAACTAAAACACCCTGCACATACTTGTTTCGCGAGCACATCCATTCGGCACACTAAACACACTTCACCCAACATGCTGGCGACATGAGAACAAAAGTTTCCATTTATGAAAATTGAGCAACTGGTTCGAAAGCAGCAGTCGGCGATCAATCGCGTACGTAGTTGTTCCGGCGTAGCACCGACGCGTCGTAGCCACAGCGCGGCGCGGACTGGCTGCCGACCGAACTACGGACCCCGCCCGCCCTCAACCCTCCACCCCTGTCACCGCCACTTGCCTAAATCCAGACGAGTTTTCATTAATGTTGTTATCGGTGTAAAGTTCGCCCAAGTCAAACTAAGAACCTACTGATTTAATTAACTGTCGTAAAATAACACTAAACAAACGGGCCGAGATCCGACAACTTTTAGACGCCAATATTTGTAGCCGTCGTCTTCGACAGCTATGGACGCCGATTGACTGGCAACTCAAACATTTGTTTGAGACAATGCTGAAGTTGCTCAAACTAATGTAACCAGTATACGAGTAATTGCGTCCGAATGGGACGAGTTTGAGGTCCAAAAATATATTTGCGTTGCAACTGTTAGAAAGCTATCTTATGCAATCAATATCAAACGATATGAAGATCTTCGACGACAGTCTTCAGAAATGCATTTTTAGCCGGTTGATACTAAACAACAGGATGTTAATACGAGTGACGTATTCATAGACGACCTGATATCGATAACAAATGCAATAATTGTACTGAAACTACGCTGTACTAATACTAATATACTATTAAAATTATACTGAGCATAAAATAATTGCGATAAATGTGAATTGCGATTCACATGAGTACGTTAAAAACGTTACGTTCTTGCGTACATACCAAGCGGGTGTCACCTGATTTCATCTACCTTAAGTCAATTGGAATACAGTTTCAGCGTAACTAACAAGTTCACGTTCGAAAGCTATTTACTCGTAGTGCCCTAGACATGAAAATACACACTAAATGGTTTATCAAACCAGTTCGCCTTAAACCAAAGACATTTCCGTAGCTAAATAATTCAGACATGATCACGATCGTCGTCTACAGCGCTGGCTTTGTCACCCCGCGTAATGCAATAAGTTAAACTTGGAAACTATCTGAAATATCATGATAGAACAAAGCTAAGTGGGGCTTGGCAGTAGTCGACAAGTTGAGTAGAGCTCGCTGCTGTATTATACAATACTAGCTTTACCCGCGGACTTACTTGTTTGTAATTTTTAAGACGAACCATTGGGAAGTTAAAACGTGAGCATAATAAATAAGCTCATATTCGCATTTATACTATTGAAAAGATAAACAAAGGCACAGATCTCTTTTATTTTACCTAATTGAAAGACACGTAAGGAGTTTACATCTGTTAGACTTGTTCTCCAAGATTATATTATTTAATTTAATATCAGACTATATGCTTATTTTTTTTATAATTCTAAAATTAGTAAGTTACTTGTTATTACGTCACTTATCTGGTGACAGAGACACAAAATCGGTCCAGCCGCTTTAGAGATTAGCCGGAACAAACAGACAGACAAAACGAGAGACAGAAAGGCAATAATTGTATGAAATTTTAATTTGGCACATGCACCGTGTATACATACCAATTTTATTTATTTGTATATATGTATAAATGTAACATAGAAATCAGTCGTTACAGATTTTTCAGTCTTAGAGACTGTTTGTGTGAGGAGCCCCCTCTCCCCCTTTCGTCTCTTTTCACTACTTTAATTAATTGATTGTAATGAGCCGGACACTCGGTGTTAAATCACTTCATATCTATTCCATAACCACCACGCCAAATCTTCATTTATCTACATTGTGGTAACGACTAAATCCCAAGAAAATACAAAAGGATTACAGGTGAGCTTACGGACAACGGGTATATTAAACTTATAACATATTGTATTATAACTTTCTATATATTGTGTCCTTTGAATGTGGAGATTAGGGCCATACTCAACGTTGGTTTAATATGGAATGATAAACATCACACACCTTCAGAATGTACTTGAACGTAGTGTGAATTTATGATTAAGGTTTCTGTGGATCTAAGAGCACGTTACAGAGGTTCAGGTTGTTATTAGATTATACACCGCTAGCCTCGGCAAAGGACTATGGATACCTTCAATTTCAACAGTTGCGTGTGCCATCAACCTTCCTTTGCTGGAGGGCAAGGTCCAAGTTTATGGTACCACCTCTAACCTTTATAGAATACCTAATAAACGCGCCTTAGAAGCCACTCTCAGCTATAAGTATTTCTGCTTACGTCTATCAAAAATCTGACCTGGTTTACGAGTCACCTAACATTAATATTCCTTGGAAACGATGTATATAAACAATAATCATCCATATTTAGACAATGGGTACAAGAAGGCGGGGCGGCGCGTCGCTTGTAATATTTAATCAAACGTTACAAAACTGTATCTATTAATAAAACAAACACAGACCGTTCGTATCGATTGGATTGGCCGGTGGAGTTGCAAGAATTATTGATATCGCGCGGTCATACAAAAAGTTTATAAAAGGGAGTGGAGCGCAAACTCGTGGGCAACAAACTTTCGCGCCAACGCTAACGTTACTTATCTGCCGCCGCCCGGCTGACAGCTGCAGATGAAAAATTGAAATTGTGTGAGATAAAACGTAACCACTGCATCGCGAACAATGTGATGACAACGACTACGTAATCATTTTGCGTTTGTCGCGAGACAGCTATTAATTTCCACAGCTGGCTGTAACAAGCGTGGCTGTTACGATTGTTATCTATGGGTACTAAACAGCGATGTGTTCCGGCATTCACTTATGTATACAGTACTTAAATTGTTTAAAAGTATATGCAGCTTTCAACCAACGAATAGCATCTTATAGATAACGTGCGTACTTAGAGCATACGTACACATATACCAAGCATATGCACACATATCGGTTATTGTACCATACTCGACACATATCGTTTTATACGCCCGAAAAGGGAAAGGAAAACAAAATATGCAAATGCTATCTCGCCCTACCCATATCTTATATCAATCCGTTACGGTCGATGGAAGTTGAATAGTGACAGCGATTCGGCCCTAATATGCAATAATAACGAAAACGTCAAGGGACCCTTTTCTATTTACGAAGGAGCTCGGGCTTGAGGGCCACGTGAAAAGTCTCGCGTAAATCAAAGTCCATAAATTTCTCCTATCGTGAATGAACATTTCTCTTCGCGGACGTCTACGTTGAATGGATAACGTCGACCCTCCCTCAGAGGATCACCTCTATCGAGTCATTTGCTTTTGTTCGTAAGGCAATTAATAACAAGCAGAGGGCGTTTCGAACCGCAGGCGCCATTGGCATATCAGTAATGATCTAGGACTCGGCTCAGCTGGTTCCTCGATCGATCATAGTCGCTTAAACGAACAGCGTGTTCCAAACTGCCCGCAGCGAAAGCTAAAGCCTTAGTCTCGGGTTAGCTGTGATAGAAAGTATACTGTTTATGTTAATTATATTTATAAGCCTGCCTATACCTACTACGTTTATAGTTATCCTAGTACATGAGACTCAACAACCAAACAATAACCAAAACCGAGTAACTCGATATTTGGTACAACTTACCTTAGTTGATGAAGGAATGTTTGAAGCGGCTATAGCCCAAAGGGTAGTATGTCGGACTTACTTACATTGAGAGGTCGTGCGTTCTATCCTCACGTGCCCATTGCACTATTGACGTGAACCCACTCCTAACACAAGCCTTTGAGCTTATTTGGAGGGGTTAACACAATTACTAATATGTAATCACATACTAGTCGTTTAAAAAAATATATAGTTATTAATGAAACAAATCCATTTGGTTAATTAAATTGGAATGCATAAAGTGCTTAAATAACTATTACAAATTGCTATCCCAACAAGTGGTGTGATATGTATTTATTTTCTATCGCTATGACAATGGCTGGAAGTGTTGCAATAAAATTTGCATGAAACATTCCATGAAAGATTAGCTAATTGTTAAATGGCGTGTCGTCCGTACTTAAACCGTTGATTGCTGTGAAATGGGTGAAACAACGTATTAGTAATGTATTTATAATACGAGGATAATGTTTAAATACAGGCAAACTGAATATTTTGATAAATCACTTCCTGTTTTGTGTAAAAAATGTGTCGCTGTACAGCCTTAGTTGTATAATGTCATGTTGTAAGGCCTATGTAAACTATGTCTCACAGTTACACTCATAAATTTAATTATGTACACAAAATGATAATTTCTTTTTATGCAACTTAATCCAGATTAAATAATAATAACGTCGTTGATACCATAAAACAATATCAACATCGACTAATTAATGTTTCAAAAATAGAATAAGGATTTTCTTAAAAATGCTTCGATTAAAAACCTACTTTGATAAATATATAGTTATATATATACGATTCAAAAACTTCATGTGTATGATGTCATCAGTAATTCATACTGCGGTCATATCGAAAACGGACCTAAACAATAATCCATTTCTGTTCAAACGGGAATCGAATTCAGAAACAATGGCAATTCGTAGAGACCGAACACTCGGAACTTGTCATAAACGTAAAACTCCCACTAAAACTCTACTCTAAAAACAATTTATATGCTGTGACACCGGCGAAAGTTTCGCAAACCCCAAATAAAGTTCACAAAACGCTGTTACAAGAATTTGTGGCGCGGTTTTCTTTCCATTTCGCACGTCACATTAGTCCGCGGCGCCTAACATCGCCCAACTTGTATTGTTTGTAACAAACTCGCAACTTGGCTCGCCAATTCACCTCATAAATTCCGGTGTAATAATAGCTCGAAGTTTCTCTAGATGTTACACTTGTGAGTGCACGCAATCGCATGGGTTAATAGTCGGCTGTTATTGATAGAGCCTACGTAGTACGTTCTAAACTGAAATTATCACTAAACGTAAATTGATACAGTTGTGCAGGATACACTTACTGCGTATATGACGATACGTTTGTACTTATATGTATACGATATATGTACGATAAGTATGTGTACGTACATTGTGTATGTGTATAGTTATGTACAACAAAGGCAAATTACATTAATTACAATTGCCTTAAGGTTAAATATATTCTAAAAACATAACAAACGCATTACGTACAATATAATAGAAAACTGAAACTCAAAAAATGAATTACAAACTGCTTTTTACTGCAAATTTGTACTAGCGTGTAATATTTTCTTCACTTGTCTCAAGAGACTTGGTCAACTACGAAGATATAACGAATAATCCACATTACTCTCCTATGACACGTGTTAGACTATTAAATACATTCGCTTCATAAATTCCCGTACAGTTAGTGTCCCTAGACACTTGTAAGAGCTACGGCTAAGTAACCGGGTCACATCAATACGTCCTGTCGGCTTGTATTGATATATCCACCGCAACTGTGTACTAGTGCAATGTTGTCGGAGCTTGCAGCTTGTTACCTGTTTACGCAACTCAGGGTAATTGTTGTTTGATGACCCGGCGGTGAAATAAAACGGTTTACGCATTGTGTTATTAAGTGCTACTTTGTTTGGCTGTTGGTAGTAGTTAGTAGTTATTGAGGACGTGACGTGTATGCGTCAATTATTGATTTAAATTCACATGAGGTTATTAAGAACGAACTCGTGACGTAAGTTTCAGTCGCCAACTGCCCCAATCGTTGGTCGTAATCTGTTGAGATAAACAAACATTTCTTAAATTTATCAATCAATGTACACAAACTCATCGTTGCGTTGAGATCAATGAGCAACTCATATGCAAATAAGCAACTATTTCTCCATACAGGCATCTCTATATATGTAATCTGGCGCTCAAAGAATTTATATGAAAACCACGCGAGCCGCGTGATCCATCCATAGATAATATAATTTGTTAGTTTTTACTCTATAATCTGTGCTTTATATCTACACAATGATATCTGCATTCTTTGTTTTCGAATAGTAGTGAAATAACTACTTCATAAAATCCTAAACGTAGCATAAATTACCAATTTTATGTCCATTCGTATGTCAAATAAATAAATTTAACCAGCTATTCGCCTGTGATTCCGCTGGCATGTAATGTTGGCGCTAGCTCATATCCGAGATTGAGATAACTGATAACAATGAAATAAAGCCCCTAAATTGTTCCGAATTTAATGAATAAACTTTGGTTAAACTGGCATAACGTATGCCCTTAATGTTGGGTAGTAAATGAATGGCGAGGAAAAATTGCTAATACTCGTATACTATTGTATTCATGAATTTTAATTGAACCACTAGAGGGATCGATCCACCGTCAAGTGCCTTTGAATTTGTAGGTTAGGTTAGGGAAGGCATGTCTAGAGTCTGGTTCTAATATATCTGAATGCCCAAGAGATGCAATGCTATCGTGTTTGAGGGCGACATTCGGATACCTATAAGATGTGATAAACGAGGAGCGTAAAGACCAACGGAACTGTCGTATTACAATCGATGAGTAACCACCAAGGTACCGCCACCCAGCGGTTCCCGTTCCAGTGTAACCCATCAATGCAATGTAACCAATCATTCTAAAGAGTCTAATGTATCTGCTTGGCTGTCACTGAAAGTGGACAAAAATGGAGTATTGGTTTAAGTTTTCGTTTCTTATAATTCCCAAGTCCAGTCCAGGACCTGGACCCATATGATATTAACTATGCAAGACCCATATGATATTAACTGTGCAAGACCCATATGATATTAACTGCTCCTGAACGGCTGAACCAGACTAATCAATGAGCATTAACAACCTATCATCAGATTGATTAACTAATCGATAGTACAAACATAAATAACATTTTTACCAATTGCGCTTTTTAATCTTACGTTAAGAAAATATATTTATTCCAAATCATTCCACTACTATTCTGAACTCGCAACAAATTGGGCCGAAGTTAAAGCTTTGAAGCAGCGCCATAGTTACCCAACGTTCCGTTCCGAATACCAACATTTAACTTAATTATTTTGCTGTGTAAATATAGGGATGTATCATGATGTACTAATATTGAATATATATCATACTAATATAAAATAGTACTAGTATTAATATTAGTATATCATTATTAAATTTTGTGTTATTTTTATTAAAATATCAATAAAATAATTTACTATTATTTATGTTTATAGTTTTTGAGGATAAGTAAATTTATGCATTTAGATTTGGCGGTATGCTATCTACGAGTATAGCAGAAGATTGTATGAAGACAGGGGCATTCTACCATGTTATAAATATGTCTTGTTAATGGTACAATGGTATAATGTTAACTGTTTTCAATCGACAACAAAACACTGGTCAACTTTAACTTTCCATATTAATGATTAATAGGCACAAAACGGAGGCACAGAAATTACACTCGGATCAAGCCAGGGAACGTTGCTAGTCCAACGAAAATTACTCGCAGTATGTTTAATTAAATTTCCAACTCGCGGACATGTAGTGATTGTTAGCGGAATTTTGTTTTAGTAAAAACTGTGTTATTTCGCAGGCTTTGTGGCGCGCATTGCGAGCGATCGTTTAAAATTTATAACGAATACCGAATCCTTTTGACGAGGTATGCTATCATTAAAATCTGTGTGCTAACCCAAGCTAAAATCAACAAGCGATGAAAGCTAAACCGCTATCAGCTACACCAAAGCGTGGCTCGATATATTTCAAAGGGATTTCAATTTGTCCAATTTGTTTTTTTGGCTATTTTGAAATCCTACGTGTCTGAATGTAAAACAAACTTTAACACTGAACCGTTCATTCGTAGGTTCGTCATATCTCCTCGTCATATATTTCTCAGACTGAAGTCGGAGCTATTCAGCAGTTGTATCGCCAGAGACGCCCTCTACAGGTCATTAACTAGATGCTAAAACCGCAATCTCGGAGTTGCCCCGCATGCAATAGCCTTAAATGAAAAGATTTGTAGTGCTTCCACTCAAAAAGTCAAAATGGCAAACGGTAACGAAGAGAAACAGACAAGAGTTATTCGGAGGAACATCGGTTGGGAGAGCAGTAAATGACAATAATTCGTAACATGCTTAATCCGTGCTAAAAACTTATGTTTCAAGTCATCTACATTCGTTTGCTTTGTCCTAACATTCAATATCTTTATTGACTATTTAGCTTTTAATTTATTTTTCATGTATGCAATCCTAATAATGTAATTTCTTAACATTTAAAATGAAGCTATCGCTCTGTTTTAATTAATTCCGGACGTTAATTACTTGAGGTAATTGCGGAATGTGAATCACAAAACCCATGGTCCTTCATGCATGAGAAACGTTTGGCCGCAGGCGACAACGAAATTAGCTTAATATGACTTTTGAAATGCTTTACCCTCAGCGGTACCTTTAAACTTCTTGTTTTAACGGAAAGGTAAATCATTATCCTATCGAAACATACACCCCTAACATACAAACTCTCAATTGAGTTATTGTAAATATTGTTATTGACGAATGATTATTTTGAGCGTAGGAGTAGGGGTAGGTGTGTGTGTGTGTGTGTGTGTGTGTGTGTATGATACAGTGGTTTGTGTATATGTAATCATGGCGTATGCATTCCTATGTACATCTGTGTGTGCGTGTGTGCGCGCATGTATGAGTAAGTTCGTGTGTATGATACAACGGTTTGTGCGTATGTGAGCATGAC
>DWGW01000774.1:0-13218 GCA_018247775.1 Udranomia orcinus
TAATACTATGGGTATTAATACTATAGGGCCAGCTATATATATTTTACAACTTTAATGTTATGACTAGCTGTATATTAGCTATTCACTTCTATGTTACATGATATTTACATTTCTCAGGATGATGTTGTAAAAGTTTTATCTTACTACTGTTGTGATTGTGAAATTATAAATGTTTGTTATCACCTAAGTCTTTAATAGTAAAATTTATCTGCTGGGGAATTTTCCAAAACGTGAAGCATTGGTAAATTAATTAGAAAAAGACAATGCTATGGTTTTGAGTATGTTGAACTTCACAATAAATAGGACAATTTGCCCAATTGTAGCCAACCCCATTGTAACGTGAATGGATACAAGTATGAATAATCAGGGTTATGCTGGACTGCCATTCCAAGAGTCCGGTCAGAGCGACAGATGTTTGAAAATATGTGTATGTGTAAGGAACTTACGGCCCAGTGAATCCCAGTGTAGAACCATGAGTGTGTGTTATATTGATGGTAGCACATGGTTATATCGGTCTCATACACTACAATGATTCCTAAGATAGTAAATAAATGCCTGAAAGATATCCAAATAAAGTTGTTAATTGTTATTTTTGAATTACCACTAAGAAATAGTGAATAAATATGTTTGAAATATTTTCAAATGATGTATTATTATTATTTCATAACAGAAATACTTGGAATATTTCTTTAATAAAGATAAATTAATTGATTATTAACTAATTAAGTTATAATTTGTGTGTCTCAAATCAGTTTTCATTTACACTCGTATTGCTAACAAGGTATCTGTTACTTAATATATAAACCATCATTTTGTAATGATAATTTAACCAAATCTGTAATTATTATTTTTTTCACTCAATAATGTAAATATTATGTTCACATGCAATATAATAAACACTAAGAAATTAGAAGCACAATCTCACACTAATAACACAAACTTCAAAATTTATCCATAACTACTTAAATATTGATGCTGATAAGCATAATTGCCGTACCTCATAGATCAAACTATACAGGAAAGTTAGAAAATTAAAAATAACATAATTACTAAACTTAAATACGCTTTAAATGCTTATCTTTTAATTTAAATTTCAACATGTGCAGTTTGTTAAATTACTTTTAATGGGTTTTGTTTAAATAAAGTGACTGCTGTTTTTCGAGATACAGCAAATATACTTTCAACCAGTTATTTTCATAAGAACGGGTTAGAGACTAACAGATTACGTTGACATTCGCCACACACTGACTAAATATTAGGTATTATCAAATGTGAGGAATGAATGATGTTTTCTTGATATGTGATGTAGATACCATAACAAATGTTTATTGTATCATTGTAACAATATTTGACCAAACATAACACCAATATATATTATTTTTGACATAACAAGCAGTGTTTGAGTAAACATTATTAGCCACGTTTGAAATACACACATACAGAAATTTTGTCTCAGGCATAAATACATGATTATATTGTATCAACAAATTTTAGCTTTCATGATTCAAACAAATTATTTATGTAATTGAAAGAAGCACCTAAAACACTGCTATTTCTACTCTAATTATGCTCTTGCACAAATTCATTGTACACTTATTTATCATCATATTCATTTCATATTTAATTTTAATCATTGCTACTTTAGCACAATTCTTTTAGACGTGTAGCACTCATATGGTATCTGCAACACATATTAGTATGTTGACTACATTTAATGTTTATCCTTCGAATCCTATAATAGTGAATATCTAATTACTATGAATTGTGTTTTAGTCGGCACCACAATGTTTGATTTTTTACATACATTTATTTTTCATATATTATCTACGCACCAGATTAGCATTTATATGGTGGTCATTCTAGTATCAAGTATTTATTATTAATAAAATAATAACATGCAAGTCTTAAAAAAATGAAAAACCAAAATTGAGTCCACTTCATATCAATTCATCATATGTACTCAATCATTTTCCCTAATTAATTGTTATATGGCATATACTTAAATTTATCAATTGCATTTATATAGCGTCCAGGTTAATCAAGCAAGTAGTTAACCTATTAAAGATATATCTAGTGGTCTGAAGAAACTGCATTTTTGTGTTTATCAAGTTGTCAATTTGCTGTTTTATAACTGAGATCATCAATCATTAAAAACCACTTTTGACCTATGCAGAAGAATTTTCAAGAAGGTCGATATTCTATTTTTTCCTGACTGTACCAGGGGGTATTTTAATTGAATGTATTACTTACCATTTTGTATGAACCTAGAGTGGCCATCCTCAATTCGTATGACGTCCTTCGAGCAATGCTGCGTGTAGATAGATAATGCTGAACTGTACATAGAACCTAATGTTGTTGACCTGTTTATTTTAATAGAGTTATGTTAATAAATCGATAGCGACTTTTATTTTTTCCTTTCTCTTTTTGTTAAAGTTCGTGTAAAACCAATCTCTAAGCTCAAAGCTCTATGTAATCTACGAAGTACTCCGATCAACGCTAATAAAAAAAAAATTCTTTATCTTGACACTAGTACATAAATGACTGATCAGTAGTTTGGCGCGTATTTTAACAATTCTACGAATTCTATCAGGATTTACTTTTAATCCATACATACCTTACAACTACAAGATATTTAACACCACACACGTCTAAGGGACGATCCAATAAAACGACACGTAGTTTAAAAATAACGTAAGTTTATTACATGTAATGAAATAAAAATATATACTATAAACTTTTATTCTGTTACATGTATAACTGTTATCGACCGCGGGCGAAGAACAACAATTTAACGCTATTAAATTCAAATTCCATACAATATTACAAGCAATAGTGATGGGACGAACGTGGCTAGGACATCGATTAAGCGGTACCAAACATTCACATCACTATTGCGAATATGTGTAATCAATTGTAACTACAAGTAACTATCGATAAGACGTAAAATAACACCACGTTTATGACTATTATTGTATTGTGTAAAAACAAATTGTGTTCGAAGCCGCCCGATCTATTCGTACGAATATAGGCTTTTCTACACGATGATACCAAACGATATTGTTTTAACTACCTTGCGGTGCGACCCGGTATGAAGCTGGGTGGACGTGTGTAAGCTCGCAAAAATTACCAAAAACTTCCAAAAACACGAAAATAAAATTATCCACAAACAGATTACCAGTCAACCCAACTTTAATTTTACAACTAAGAAATTTAACTCGTTATCTCCTTATACCAAAATATATTATTATGGCTTTCAGTTATCATTTCAAAGATACATAATATTTCTATAATAATATTAATATTAATATATTTTTTTCGTTTTTATATCTATTATTAGCCTAGACTTAAGATTAAAGACGATTGCAACACTTTAAGGATCGCAACATGTCATTTAAGAGATCTGTGTTGTATTCCCGTATTGTTTGTAATGTTCTTTTTGAAAAAGGATAAATTCGTTAATATACAAATTGGTATTAAAACTTCCACGTAAAACAACTAGGGTTAAGGTCAAATCGATAAAAATTACCATCAAAATGGTTGTTACTCGACACTGATATAATTGTATTCATTATTGAGCAATACTTGTACACGACTCATTTTAAATCAGTATTTTCACATTGTCAATATAATAAAAACATTAAACACAGCTAGGTATCAAAAAGAACATCACAAAGTAAGCCAAAAAAGAATATTTGGCAGAATTAGCATAGCGTCAACTTTAGATACCAACGAGTCATCTGACACATACAAAAATGCTAGTTTTTGGTGTAAGCAGATACTGGAAAGAAACATTGGACACCGCCTCTGAATTAAGAATATAGAAATTAACAATTAACAAAATTTAAACAGTGTATTAATCGGTGCATATACTTAAAATGTTCGAAACGTATTCAGCTATATTCGGAAGTGCAGACGCTAAGCTTGTGGTTAAATTTTGATCTCAATCCTGGAGGTTTGAGTTCGTATCCAAGGATGCGTCCAACTTAAAATATCTCACATATTGATATCGGCTGTGAATGTTTCGGCCGAAACTACATATAAGAATTCTAGTCTTTGTATTTGAAAATCTACAGATTACCAGAATGTTTTTTGATAATTATGTATTTAGATAACAAGCACTTTTTAAAATAATGCAAGATACTAATAATGCGTTTAATAGTTTTTATTGCCAATTATGGTTGTTTTATCAATAGTAAATATAAAATACAGGGCGGTGTCAATGTAAATGACAGATTGTGCTAAATCAAAACAAGCAATGAATCAATTATACTAAGTACAGATTACATTTCTCAACCTCTTGACGACAAATTGACATAATTGAATAAATTTCTCTTTTAAACCAAAGGAAGAATTCAATCACAGATAGTACGGTATAGAACAATGTAAACAGCATAACCACGTCTGCACCTTATTGAGGGTAGAATAAACGTTTTAATTGCGGGTAGGACGATTAACAAGTTTTGTCCCCCACCCGCTTGAAACGAGTTTCAGTGTTGCCATAATATAACAAAAATCTACTATAACTGTAGTCATGCCATAAGAGGGAGATGGACAAAAACATTACATGACACATCATTTGTTTAAAAATTAACACTAACATAAAAAAAAATTAAATACCTATGAGATATAAAGTGATGACTGTAGTCCGATACTACGGGCTCTTTATAGATTTAAGTTGGATTTATGCTATGGGGACAGATTAAAAAGATATTTACAAAATGCTATCTTGCTCACTCACAACTCCGTTGTGTTGCCAGTACGTGAACCGTAAAAATTACACAGAGAATAAAATGCCGTAAATCTAAAACGTTAATTTCACATGAGTATGTTAGCATACTTTATAATTAAAATCTAAAGAATTATTGGAAAGGCACACCTCGCATTTTGGGAGGACAAAGTATTTTGGAACATAATCAGGTTTTTATATAAGAAATAAACTATTTTAGTACTTTTATAACAGTTGGAATTAACCAGAATGTATCGAATAATCAATTTTAAAATCATATATTTTTTTTAAATATAACCTTGTTACGCAAAACCAGACTTAAAAATGTCAGTTATATTCTTTAAATTTTCAAATCGACCATAGACAAGTGCATACCTTTCCTTATACCACAGACAATATTTGAATTTTCTCTTATATGTATTAAATTCTACGTTAAATTTTCCATCGAAACTATGCCAACAATCCACACCATCAAATACTACACCAATGGAAATATAATAAGTATGGAAGTATAAAGAAGTAATGTACTTCTGTGTAACCGATTAAAAGCAGCAAAAGTACCTACTGTTTTGAAGATTACTCTGTCTCAGTCTCTCTAAATAATTATCATGAAATCTTCATGATAACCACACCACAGTCACACCCATTTATGCCTTATCACAGCAGTGTTCGAGCTGCTGTGTTCAACGCAACGCATCTGTTGTTGACCTCAGACAAATCTTCAGTCCTGTCTAGAATTGAATTAAGTTTAAGGAAAACAGTGACCACATTCACTTGGTGAACTGCATGCTCGTTTGCAATCTTAGTGTGAGTTTGCTTAATACTGCTGTATGTACTACAGGAAGATGAGTTTAGTTAAACATGAGACAGTGTAAGATAAGTTGATGCGCAGTGTAGGTACATTGGTGGCGCTAGTTTCGACAATGTATCGGTACTACCCTACTAAAATTAAATCTGTAGACTACGGCAAAATAATTAACCAATATAGTTTGTAGTTTTCTTCCATACTTATCATATTCCGATAACTATCTACCACAATTCTATATGAACACCACTCTATAATAATGCGGTAATTTTAAGCGTAAAACACTAACGAGCCGAGACATGCATATACGATTCTCTTACACTTTCCTTACATACCAATTGGATATTTTAAAATATTTGTTAAATACAAATCTCGATTATATTGTTTCAGTTGCCACTTACATTATATTTATCTTTATTATTAGTATTTTGTCCTATTTCCATTTCTGTGATATCTATATACGGTGATGGACAAGAAAATTTAGCTACCTTAACTTTTATCGTTTATTCATTATTAACATATTGTTTTAATTTTTTTTTAATATATACTTTTTTGAAAATTTATTTACAATCTTAAGATATGTTCAAATTAAGAGTTGGAATAAATAAATATTCAAAAACGTATGATTCATTTCAATTTTAAAACGAAATAAAAGTGTCAGGTCATAATTGTCTTGTCCGTCACCATACTTGTACGGTTCATTTATATACTAAAATTGGCAAAATGTGGTCCGTAAAATATACAATATGTGGCAGCAAATACGATAATTTAAAACTCTTGATTACACAGTAACCTGGCTTAAGATATAATTAATATGCTGTTGGTCACTCTGTGTGTTTGTGTGTACGCCACAAATAATATCTATGAATGTGTGTTTCGTATGTCTATCGCATACAGTTGAAATAGTAATATAATTCAAACCTAAATTTATAGATACGAAATGTATCCAGAAAATATGTGAATTGAAAAAAAACATGCGAGCTGTCAAACTTTACGTAAACATGAGATACGCCAATAATATTTTCACTTAACGCCTCAGATTTAGTAAGAAGGAGAACATTTTTGATTCTTTAGTTATTTACAAAGACAATTACATACGGCTACTCCAGTTTTGAAATTATTAAGATTTGAGAACATCAAGTCGATTATTAAAATACGGTTAATATTCAAATTCCATGTACATACAGAATCACTAGTTACGTTACATGAATCATAAGTCACATAAATATGTTTATATTTTAAACTAGGTAAGAAAAACTACGTTACTATTGGATACAATGCGCCACAACACTTACAATATGTTCGTTTTGATTTTTAAAACGCTTTTTAAGAAGAAATTAAGTTACAGTACGTGAAAAAAACAGAAAAAATGTGTGAAAAAATCTTAATACACCAATCTTTTAACCAAAATCCGGAGCAGCTTATGATACAAAGTTATGTCTCATTTACTTGATGCAGTTTTCTTGCACAGGAGAAATAAATGTATACAATAATTTAGTTCTTGACTTTCAAAAAAATTAACTATTTACATGCAAAGTCAATTAAAAATTAAACGCTATCGCAAGGAGATTTGTGTTTGAAAAACTTGTCTGAGAGAGCAAAAATATTATGTGTTGTTCAGACGACACGGCACATTTATCACCTCAATACTATCGCGACAACGTGCAAGAATTGCATCGTGTAAATGGGCCTACACAGACGTACGACATGTTGTTACAAAACGGAAACGGAAACGACGTCATATTATATAGACGCCATACGAATAGAGCGTTCTCCTACTATAGTTAACTCACTATGGCTGCCTAACTATCGATAGCTGATTGTATCGATAGATAGATAGATCTCGAAAATTAGTCGTAACGTCGACAGTTCTCTCGATAGTATTGATTAGTCACTAAGTCAGCAGTGCAATTATATAAGGAGCAATAATTTTCATAGAAGAATAAAGAAATATTCTTTAGTTTATAAATAAAAAGATAGATATTGATAAAAGGTATAGATAAACAAAATAAATAATAGTACTGATGACGGGAAACTATCCAAATTTTCGAGTACTGATACTATTAATAGTTCTTCCTTCATAATAAAGCTTCGTTCGATACATTTACTTTTTGACAACACAATACTACCCACAGAACTAACGGCATGAAGACTATTTTTCAAAACTACGACAGTTTCAAAGATCCAACGGTTTTATAAACAGCTATCAACTCTGACTACAATAAAGACCTTGTTTCACACAGTGTGACACGGCTACACACACGCACACACACATACACACAGACGACACACACACATCACACAGAGTGAACCACCAACTGTACAACACTATACGTACGGCAGTGAGCGAGCGACGTGTGGGACTTGCGTTATAACTCCATATCCTGGGCCTCGTCGTCGCTGAACTCGCTGAGGGAGCTCTCCGTGTCGCTGGCGGCCCCGTTCGACGGCTTGGAGCCCGAGGACGCCGCCCCCATGCCGGTGATCGCGTCCTTCTCTAGCAACGCCTCCTCCGTCGCGAATCTTCGCACGTAGTCTGGGGATAATTGGAAGATGGAAGCAATTAACGGATGATAGTCTAAGATAGCCTATGTGGATTTTGTAAATGGCGTGGTAACGGATAAACGACCATCCGTTGTCACGCCATTTTCAAAATTTGGAACGAATTTGGAACACCGGGATGAGGGCGCCACTGAGCCAGTTGTGTTATAGATGATATATTTACAAGGAATTCCAGCTATACTGCATAGCATGATGTATTACTAAATTTAATTGATAAATAAAACCAATCTGAAGGTTTGTGATTTTCACTAAACCTTTGGAAAAGCTCTAGTAATCTGTTATAAAAGTAGCAATGTTAAGTCTCAAAAGCTAACCAACCTGACACCTTCTTTTTGTACTCCTCGGGCTTGTGGAGGTACATGGCGGCCGCGTCGCCGTTGAGCGGGTCGATCGGGTTGGGATACGTGAGCAGTTGGGGCAGGAAAGACTCGAAAATGTTCGACAGATCTGAAACAGCACCATTGACGAAGTCGTTGTACTCTTCGAACACAATTACTGCACAGTAACTCGATACTCCAAAATCGATAGCAAATCAAGGGACGAACAACAGCGAAAATAATGTCGAGTTTTTTTACGTTTTTTGTGAAGAAAGTAGCATTGTGCAATAAACCGGTTCTTCAAACGTGTAATCGTAATAAACACTCCCCTTTGGCAATTAGTTCTAATATAAAGTGATTAGAAAATTAGGTTAAAAAAGGTTTTTTTATTCGAGCTGGTGCGTTCTGGATAAAAAGGTGTGACACTAATGAATGACTGTGGTTGACAGATGTCTACAAATGTCAATTAGCGGCACATTCTACATACCAGCGGGTAGGGTAACACTAGTAAATTATTTAAAACGTCTGTCCTCACCATACAGCGCGGTCCAGGCCTGGTTGATGACGTCCAGACACACGGTGCCGGAGACCTCGTCGATGTTGGGGTGGTACACCTTGTTCATGAAGCCGATAGACGGAGACTTGAAGGGGTAGTGGTCTGGCAGGTGCACTCGGACGCGCCATACGCCACCTTCGTAGGGAGCTGGAAAACGAAGTTATAAATTAATGATTTAATCCTGATCATATAATACAGAGATTAAGAGTGCCTTTATACAAGTTAAAAATGCAGATATATGTTGCAATCAAATATTTGGTGTAACGCGGGCGCTTACTATATTTAATATATTTCGTAGTACAGAATGCTATACCTACGTTATATCTTAAAGCGTCCCATGTAGGCGCGTCTTGTTCGTTGATACATTAATCCCTAATGTCAATTCTCTGCTTTATAATTTAAAACGTTGAGCATAGATATTAATAAGTAACGCCTTACAATGGTGTCAAGTTAAAAAGTGTCCTGCTAAAGCAATTAACACTTAATATAAAATTATACTCACTGCCTGGAGGTCCGAAGAATTTAACGCAGAACTCATTCAGCCCGCCGAGTATTGTCACCTCATGCTTACTCTCAATGCTGTGCGGTGTCAGTCAAGGAAATTCGAAACCAGGACGGCATCAAATGATTATAACGCGATCATTTTCCTTCATAAAAAAGTGTCATCTTCATTGTTTGACCATCGATAGTATTTTTATAGGTTGAAGTAATCCAAGACAGGATTGAAATTCTATCTTAGGTGTACAGTATTTTTCGTCATATTATAATCCATAATCCTATCAATATTATGACTTGTGGATCAATATCGTCATATATAATATACATAAACTATCGAAAGTTAGGCATCACGATGTGTCTACAAGATTTTCGTGAGGACTGAGTGATTAAGTGAAAACGTAACAGATTGACATTCACATTTATAAAATTAGTTGGGATTGGAACGGCCGGGATTTAAATTGTTAACTCCCTACCACCGGTATATTTTATATCAAAGTTGGTTGATTACCACAAACGATTTATAGTAAACACTTTTAACACGAAATCGTGATAGCAGACGGTCGTAGATAAGATAGTACATCTATAACAAGTTGACAGTGTGGGAACTGGATGGTACCGAAAATATCTAATTTTTATAGAATCACTAATTCGCGAGAAGAACGACCTCACTCGAAATAAACATTTTGCAGAACGGGGTTTTAAGGTTTGGTTAAAAATATTTTCAGAATTATTGATAAATAAAAAATATTAATAAATTATTTTTTTCGCATTTGATGTAGTTGTATCCTGGAATTCCAAAACGGGAATTTTACTGGGCTTGACGTGCTGGGATTGTGAAGTAAAAAGAAACATCTTCATAGTTAATGAAAATAAAATTCCACAATAAACAAACGCAAACCATTCATATAAAAGCGAAGTAACGTGCTTAATATACATGTTGTTTATTAAAATTATTTTTTCTGCTTTTTTGACTTCAAACCCTTTACACAATAAGTGATTTACAAAGTAATAGAAACGCACGTAGCAATGTTTAAGGTTGTTGTGTTGGCAAACATTGCAGCACACCTAATCAGTGTCACAACCATACCAACTGCAATGTGGACCATTTTGAGTTGATTTGAATCCTAACCGTACATTCTTCGTATGTGCTGTGCATATAAACAAAGCTACCGGGTTTGTTGGCGTAATAGTGAGATTAACTTTAATAATGAGAGAACCCCATACAAAGTATTACCGCCTTTTCACCACATCAGGGTTGATTTCTCCAAAAACTTTACTTAGTGTACATCGATAGTGTAAAAGAATATTCCGAACTTGAAATCCCATTTACTGCTATATCGGCAGTAAATGGGATGGGGACATACTTAATATCTCAGACAGATTAAAAATCCTATGTCCGTCCCAATCTACGATCTGTCTGTTAGTTCCAGCTAATCTCCGGAACCGATTTTAACGGGACTTTCACTGGCAATTTTTGATTAATTTATTATAACCGACAATAATGACGGGAGCAAAGCCGCGCGCAACAGCTAGTTTATAATGTTAAAATGGGAATACTAATTAAATGTAATCCAATTCGCTTGTTCGTTAAACGCGAATGACGTTGTCAAAACTTTATGTATTCAAATCATGAATACAATCTATGGTCTTGTGCCTTATCAATTACAAATAACTAGTTAGCCGCGTGGAGGGAGTAGTGCGTCATTCGATCGTCTAGCCAGTGTTTGACAAACTTTTCCAATATACGATCTCTTGTAAGGTAAAAACTTCTGGTGACTGACTATTAAGTAAAAAAAAATCTGCCATGACTTTTTTTCAGTTCTAAGGGGTTTCTAAACCTTAACAAAACTATAAGATTTTACATATTTCCAATCATTATTTCTCTTTCCCTGCCAATCTTGATTTAAGATGATTGTACTCAAATTTAATTGATAAAAAATTGTTTGAAATTAATATAGGAATTTTGAGTTGTGTTTCCTTAGTTTAGATTTTGTTAACCCGCCAGCCATAGTTTGAATAACATTGGTCTAGCCCACTGCTTAGTTCACGTTGACTTTAGGATATTCCTATCAGACCTGTAACCGCGATATGTCTGCGTGGGACTCAGAATCGATACAATGGTTACTACGAGACTGAATGCAAATGCATTTTTTTCTCCGTTCTAACATCTTGACGGCTTCCATGTAAATATCGCATGTCCAAAAAGTAGAGCGTACAAGAGTGCAGTGTAAGGTAATGCACAATTTTTTTGACTTCGTAGTTTTTCAAATTATTAGTAAGTAAATTTAAAATTAAAGAACTATCCAATCAGAGGAACTGAACATACGATAGTTAACGTGGTAGCCATCGATCTATCCTTGTTATTTTGTCCTTATCAGAGTGACCAAATTCCAATGTTTTAACTTAACGAAGGAACAAACGAACATTATATTTTTAACGAACACAATATCAGCATACTCTCTTTGTTTACCAGAAATGAATTTATAGATAATAAAAGCCGATAGCGTGAAAAGGTTTCCAAAATCGAAAAATGATTGGCATGATACGATTGGATTGGATTGGATGTTGCAATTTTAGACACCCAATCCTCTAGGAATGAAAACCACAGTCCAATCTCGCTAAAATAGCAGGATTCTGTTAAATTTGATCTGAAGCTATATTAACTTTGTACTGGAGTATCCGAGAACCTTACATTTAGACTCTTCATATATTAATAATAGGTTTGCCTCCTATTTAAGGAGCCTATTTAAGGAGCCTGTTTAAGGGATCTTGTTCTAACGCCCAATTTGTGCGTGGGTGGTGGGTGAGTGGTGGTGGATTCGGTGGTTTACGAATCACGTCTACTTGGAGTGCGAGGATGCAGGAGGTATTGAAAAAGGGATATATAGACAAAGACTTACCGTCTTTCTAGAAATAGGATTTTTAAATTTAGGATATCGACCACTAAAAAAACTGAATTGAAGTTCTACGATCAATTATGAAGGGTCAGCTACCAAAGCTGATTATCTAGTGTAGTTCATGACAGGTTGAAGATCAAAAATACAACGAGGTCACCTAACGGAATAGTTTAAGAGCAGGGCAGTAACATTTCGAAGTTGCTGTCAATTGTTTTAAGAAGACTGGTGGAGGGGACTATTGATATTTCGCCGTTGATAGTAAATGGTTTGCCGCCTACGGACATCTGTATTAAATCCCGGATTAAAGTTCTGCCTAAGGTAAAGAACAGATGTGCTACCCACCAGTGCTAAGTCGAGAAATTGTTGCTGCGGTGGTGCATGAGTTAGTGCAGGAGTACTGAAAATCTCGAAATGTACTACTTTAATAACACAAATCGTAAGTATGAAATATTCTGACACCAAATTGCTCAGATATATACGTGTACGTATCAGGTACATCCGGACAGCTGAAAACTGGTCGTAAACGAAGTATCTAACGCCAAATAGCTTCGACACGTCCAGACATAGAAAGAAACAACTCAACGTTTGATCGTAAGTAAAATCTGATCACTATTGCCCATATACCTACGAGTACCTCGTACATCTGTAATCAACGCAGTACAGACACAAATTTCTTTCATAGGTCGACCAAAGATGTGTATCTACCCTAGCAGCAGAAACACTGCTGTTATAAGACAGAAATCTTAATATATATAAATTACGTGAACCGATTTTAATCATATCTTGCACACCATGTGTAGTTTGATCCAACTTAAAAGATAGGATAGTTTATATCTCAATTTATAGTAGCAATATTT
>DWGW01000775.1:0-13214 GCA_018247775.1 Udranomia orcinus
CAGAGGGCATCCACAGTGCGTCGCCATCCCGCTCGGTCTTGAGCTTCGCGTTTTATTTCGCTCCAAGTCTTCCCTAGGTTCTTCACCTCTGCGATGATTGTCCGCCGCCAGGTCTGTTTAGGGCGGCCACGTTTACGCATAAAATAAATGATAAAAGTGAAATTGTATTAATGAATGAGTGAATACGCTATCGCCAGGAAAGATATAAAATTCATGGCACATTTGAAAACAATGGTTACAAAATACCACTCACTTAGTTCTTTACGAACGAAACCTTAAAATTGTTCCCGCGAGACAAAAGATCAAGATATAGATAGCCAAGATTTAAATGGCAACGTATTGTGAAGGCTCGGTGTGCAAAAATGGAGGCATTGACAAAAGACGTTTTGATGCGCAGATGACAATTCGCCCACGCCACTCGTACACTCTTCAAAACAGTCGAGTGGGAGTGAAATGGGGCGGAAAGTTTTTAGAATTTCATGATTTCTGTCGAGCTTTAGGGCTGATATGAAATAGTATGATACGTATTACACAACAGGGTTTCACTGGGGACCTTTGTGACGTGTTTATTTTAGCTCTAGGGTCCTCCACATTTTGACGTCAATTGAAGCTTATGTAGTATATAGATATCCTATGTAGTAAAATTTGTGATTCGTTTGTTCCAGTGCTTATATCTTTTCTTTCAGTATCAGATGGGTTTAAAAAAGACAAATGTTGGTTCTTATAAAATATCTTTATAATTTCAATTGTCCTTCTCTGTCCCTTTAAGAGTTTGAACTTGTTTCTTCCAGGGGCTCACAAATGAACCTATGCAACGGGCCGGCGGGGACGGCGACCATCACGGGGCTGGTCCCCAAGATCCCCAACGGCTACGGCGACCAGAAGAAGCCGATGGCAGCCCTCACACACCTCCCGAAGCGTCCGCCAGTCGACATCGAGTTCTCGGACCTGTCGTACTCGGTCAGTGAGGGCAGGAAGCGAGGCTACAAGGCATTGCTCAAATGTATCAACGGGACCTTCAGATCAGGGGAGCTGACGGCCATAATGGGTCCATCGGGAGCCGGAAAGAGCACTCTCATGAATATTTTAGCCGGCTACAAGTGAGTGTGAATTGCATATTAAATATTTAGGTTGCGCTCGGCAAGAACGTTGTGTTGTTTTCATTAAACTGAATTGCCACCGAGGTCGCAATTTGTTGGATACTTTGTTGTTAATAAGAATAAAATTTGAATTGTATTTTCAACGGCATTTTTGGTCGTGATGGTTGGCTATCTCGTTTTTCATATGCAATTCCGAAGTTCTTCCAGTAACGCCACCTGTTAACAATAGATAAAGATGTTGGAATTGATTATCATATAAAAACAGATGCTAGTTTACGAGGCTTACTTTATGGTTGTGGTTTTAACAAGACGGTTCAAAGAAAAGTGCAAAACGAAGTCGTTGGCCTCTGAAGTGCAAACAACTTTGCTGCAAACTGAGCATCCGTCATGAAAT
This sequence comes from Udranomia orcinus, assembly GCA_018247775.1. Classification (NCBI taxonomy): domain Eukaryota; kingdom Metazoa; phylum Arthropoda; class Insecta; order Lepidoptera; family Hesperiidae; genus Udranomia; species Udranomia orcinus. Next base: position 1,495 of record DWGW01000775.1, read on the forward strand.
AAAGGTTAACGGGCACTAGCTTTATGAATAAAGTGTACAAAATACAACTTCCTACCCAAAACTTCTTGCGAACTAGTTTACTTAATAGTTTACAAAATAGTAGAGTAATTCGAATTTTCTGCTGTTTAACAGAGAATTAGATGTTTTTTTTTATTATACGGTACACTTCACAAACCTTATATACATTTCCATTAGTCAGTAGTCAAATGCTGAAGCTTTTTGAGATTTTATGGTTGGTGTTAGGATTTTATTTTAGTGTTCGTGTGAGGTTAGATACGATATGGCCAGAAAGTGTTTTGCTCTATTGTTTATCCGCTACTAGTTTTTTCATACAAATACAATCGCTGCTAACTCACAAATAGGTATACGATAAAAATTCAAATCGCAATACAATGTTGCAAAGTCATGCTATTACAAATAGTCGTTTCGCACAATTGAGTTTTTTCGAAAACAAAATAAAGAACCGTATTCTTAGAAATTGAACTTCAGGGTTACTCGTCTATAGAAGTTGTGGGTCGTTAACTTATTTTCTGTTATCGCACTGAAATGGATTTCTTTGAAGGGGAGATATTACACTATTAATCTTGTAACTCATACCTACTTGTAATTCTCTCACTTCTTTACTGTTTAAATGTAAATTAAGTAATTATTATTCCATTTACCTATTAACCTTAAATGTTCAAGTCATTGTAAATAATTTTACTGTTAAAAATACACTGAATGTGGTTCTTCTACCAACGTATGGTTTTCAGTCAAATATATTTTGCCCATATTATTACATAACCGGTTCTCCGAACAATTTGGTTAACAAAAAAGTGTACAATTTTACATTTACGATTTGGTTAGTAATGTACAGAAAGTAGGTAAACTTGATAACTATTTAAAAACAGAATTGAACGTCGAAACTACGCTCATCATTATAATTTTATCTAAGGGCACGGCAAGTACTCTGAGAAAGATATTAATATTAAGAACATTACAAACAACATAGATAACACATTAGAATTAGATAAAACTCTCTACCTTAGAAGTAGTCATTGCAATACCATATTCTATCTCGTCCCTTGATCTGCAAACATGTTTTGTGAGACCAACGTCTTATAATTGCATGCATACAATATGCGATCTTTGCTAAAGGTTGGCGTGCTTCTTCCGTGTCGTCGTCCCACAGGAATGCATGAAAGAAACTCATTTATTGCGAATGGAGCTTCAACGAGGTTATCGGGTCAAATCTGCTAGTTACATTATCTTCTTAGGAGATATTCAAATTCCCGGGAATATTTAGTGAGCTTAACGATTTTGGGATGTAAAATATTTGGAAGCCAGCCAAGTGGAGTTGGAACGTGTTTTAGATGAGCGGTGCATTTAGCTATGTACGGGCGAGATCGTCTAGATTAAATCGCGGTAATTAATAGTTGGTGGTAGTGGCTTCCACTAGATACTTAAATAAATTTTGAGATTGATTGTAGTTGCTATTGAGAATAATTTTTATTGACAGTCAGAGTTGCGCCATTGAATTTGATCAGTGCAATTTTGTAACAATTCTTGACATGTCAGGCAGCTCTTACGTCGTATTTAGTTATTCACTAGATCTCTCTGTTCTTGTTAATATATTTCATAGTATAAATAAACCTTCTTCTTCTTCATATAAGTTTAATAGAACAAACCTTATTGTAATATTATCGGATAAAAATATTTCATTGACGATTTTTACCCGTCTTTTAATCCTACCGCTATTTCTGTTATTTAAGAACTCCTATCGTGTTTAGAATTGATTAAAATTTCAATGAGCTAGTTTGCTACGTGTAAAGATATAAAAATACTCACTGACCGCGATGTAGGTCGAAACTAGAATAGAAGATAAAAGTTGACCTCAAAGTAAATCTCTTTCCTTGCTATTTCAAACAATAGTGCTTTCTATAACCTGCAGTAGTATTTTATTTGGAATCGACAATGTGTGTATATAATAAATTATTTTCAATCTCCGATTTATATGTCAAATCACCGTTTCGATTGCAATTATTTGCCGCAAATCTGGTCTAATATTTCGTCTGATAAGTGGATACGATAATATGTCGATTTTGATGGGATAATTATGATAAGTAAAATTGTACGTCATTATTTTTGTGTTGTTATCAAAGTACATATTTGTCAAATATGTTTCCTCATTGTGTAATTAAGGATTACTAACATAATTAAATTGATAAGATCCTGTATCTATTTATAAAATACTTTTACTAAGAACTTAAAGAAGTATAATCTAAAATATATTAGGCTCACTACCCATTCTATTTGTATGTTCTATTGCTGAGCATATATCGTTTCCCATTACTATGGAAATTTGGCACATGGTACCAATATGGACTAGTAGCGCCAATATTTCGGCACAGACATAAGCCTGTTCCAATTTATATTGAGAAATTTCCTGTTTAAGATTTTTTGGCTTAAAAAGTTTTCGCATCAGAAAACAAAAAAACTCGACATTTTTTTTAAATAGGAACTATTGTATTTTAAATATAATAGCGATTACCTTCGCATCATTTCAGGACGTCCAACGTGAGCGGTTCAATTCTGATCAACGGCAAAGAGAGGAATCTGCGCAGGTTTCGCAAGCTCTCCTGCTACATCATGCAAGACGACTGCCTTCTACCGCATCTCACTGTCAGGGAAGCGATGTACGTGTCCGCCAACCTGAAACTGGGGAAGGACATGACCATCGCCGCCAAGAAGATAGTCATCGACGAGATCCTGGAGATGTTGTCCTTGTCAGAAGCCAGCGACACGAGGGCGATAAACCTCTCCGGCGGCCAGAAGAAGCGGCTGTCGATAGCGTTAGAGTTAGTAAATAATCCGCCTGTGATGTTCTTCGACGAGCCGACGTCAGGTCTGGACAGCTCGTCGTGTTTCCAATGCATATCGCTGCTGAAGTCGCTGGCGAGGGGCGGCAGGACGATCATCTGTACCATCCATCAACCGTCCGCGAGGTTATTCGAGATGTTCGACTTTCTGTACATGCTGACGGAAGGCCAGTGCATATACCAGGGGAAAGTCAGCGGCCTGGTGCCGTTCCTCTCGTCCATGAATCTCCATTGTCCGAGCTACCACAATCCAGCTGATTATGGTGAGGGTCCTTAATTGCTGTACTTTTTATATAAACGAGTAGTTACTGAAAGATAACAAAAGCAGTTAATAACCTACTCAGTTAATACATTCCTTATATATTGTCAATTAATTTTGAACACTATGTTGGATATTAAACATACCTATACAATACAAAAAAAAGAATTGAAATAGATAACGAAAAATGTTATTCATTCAATTCAATCCTTAGGTTGCCTGTTTTTTCTTACGTGACTAAATAATAATACAATGTAAAAAAAATTACTAAAGGATTTGGTCGTGATCGGACCTAAAGCAAATCGATCAGTATTTTATAACCAGTCTTGTCCTTACGAATTAGTGGATATATAGAAATGGTGAAAAATCAACTGTTAATTATATTCCAACACCACTGTAAATAGTATTTTTGGACAATAAAACAAATCAATTAGAATTTTAAAATGATATAATTTATGTCAATTACAGTGATGGAGGTGGCCACGGGCGAACACGGTGACTGGGTGCATAAGCTGGTGATGGCGGTGAACAAGGGCAACTGTGGACGGGGCCAGTCTTCATCTTCATCATCATCAAGCACGTCCGTACCCCAAAACTGCAACTTCAACAACAGCAAGAACAACGTTAAAAAGGAAGCGCTCGAGATCATCATAGGTAAGATACTCTTCTCATCTCACTCAGTTTTTCAAAATCAAAGTTAAAATCCATGATGGAATTTGGATGGTCAAGGCCTTCAGCTGGTACAAGAAGACAACTATCCTGTTCAGTAGGAATATAGAGATAATAACTAAGAAGATTTTGTGATGTAAAAATTACATCTACGTGACCAAGCGCTTGATACATACCGCAAATGTAACTTGCCATAAGTGGCGCCATCTCTTGTCGAGTAGTCAAAACTCGTTCAATTGAACAAGGTTTTTTTAGTAACATTTTTAATATTATAATCAAATTTTATTATGATAAAAAATATATTTACACTAGTTAGTAAGTTTTCCTATGGTCTTAATATACTAAAGGAAATGGAGAGAGAAACGATTAATTAAAAAATATAGTGGTCATTGAGATTTCTGTTTCATTCTTCGCAAAGTATAACGTTAACGTTGGTAATTTAAAACGGTGAAAAGTGTATGTTTGATATTTTAGTTCCTTTATAACATAATATGACTGATATTACGTACTTTGTCACGATAATTGGTCTGAATCACGGCAGATTCATATAATTCATCTACAGTTAGCTATGAACATAATATTGGAACTTGCATTATAAGTTTTTGCATGATATTCAATTTATTTTTGATATTATAAATTGCCTCATATCCAAATTTCGTTGAGCGTAATATCATTGTCGGAATTAATTATCTTTACAGACAAACCAACATGCACAGTGATAGACATGTCAGAACCCGCGCTCATCGCGGAGAAACAGAACGCTTTAGTGCCCAACTCGACCAACCTGGCGCCGGTGACCTGCACCACGTCCCTGCTGGACTCCAGCGAGAGCTTCACGAAGAAGCCGGTCAAGACGGGCTTCCCGACGTCCGGGTGGAAGCAATTCTGGATCCTGTTGAAGCGGACGTTCCGATCCATCCTCCGGGACCAGATGTTGACGCATTTAAGGCTATGTTCGCACACGGTGGTCGGGCTGCTCATCGGGTTCCTGTACTACGACATCGGCCATGACGCCGCGAAGGTCATGAGCAACGCCGGATGTATCTTCTTCACTGTGATGTTCACTATGTTCACGGCTATGATGCCTACTATTTTAACATGTGAGTACATCATTTTCTTGTTTTACGCCAATGGGTTTGCTGTTTAACTAATACAATTCAACTCCTGAGTATTTGTTTAGTTTGGTTTGTTTTGTACTTTATAATTATTAAATTTATATTAGGAAATAGGTCATTTTTTATCGATGATTCTAGCTATTTTAAAAACTGCTGCGAAATTATATATAACCCAAAGACGATTATTTTTTATACACGCACACGTATCCATGTATTTGAATGAAATAATATTGAAATTTGAATTATTTTCATCGATTTTTTTTGTGACCATATAATGTTTTTTTTGTTCCAGTCCCTACTGAAATGAGCGTGTTTGTGAGAGAGCATTTGAATTACTGGTATTCCTTGAAAGCCTTTTACTTCGCGAAGACTATAGCAGACCTACCGTTCCAGGTAAATATAACTCCTTCATGCTTAAATCGTGTTAAGTTCGTTAGTTCACGTTTTTGTAATGGCATCAATTGCGTAACTTAACCATTTGATATATATATATATATATCATCAATAAGTATTATACTTGCTGCAACCCTTCTAATGTCCTAATGGGCATGGCGCTCTTCCGACAATTAGTGAAAGCCTGGAGAATACTCCGCCACGCTGATACGTTACGTTACGTTACGCTTAACATTTTTGACATTTTGTGATCCATAAGAGCCGCGGATCTGCTTCGATGAGTAATAATTGACTACATGTTTTTTCCAGGTCGTCTTCAGTGGAGTATATGTGATAATAGTGTACTTCATGACGGGGCAGCCAATGCAGACGGACCGAGTGTTAATGTTTACGACGATCAACATACTCACGGCGTTAGTGGCGCAGTCTCTCGGCCTACTCATCGGAGCCGCTATGAAGATAGAAACTGGCGTCTACCTCGGACCAGTGACCACTATCCCCGTCGTCCTGTTCTCCGGGTTCTTCGTCAACTTCAACGCTATCCCCAGCTACCTCCAGTGGCTCACGTATCTCAGCTACGTACGGTACGGCTTCGAAGGTGCCATGCTCTCAGTGTACGGTTTCGGCAGAGAAAAGCTCCACTGCTCCGAAGCCTACTGCCACTTCCGAACCCCGAAACTCTTCCTCAAAGAGATGACGATGGATCAAGCGAATTTCTGGGTCGACGTTGGCGCTCTCAGTGCATTCTTTGTATTTATTAGAGTAATCTCCTACCTAGTTCTAAGGTTCAAGTTGAAGATGATGCAGTAGTTCATAGCACAAAGGCTTCGTTTCAACGGTGATATGAATTTTCCATTTTTCGATATCAACCACGGATACTGATAGCACACACGTGCGATGCTTAGCATAGTCGCGTAAAATTGACAGAACGCATTTAAGTTGGTTTACGCGCGAGTAATGCCAATTTTACCCTCGAGCGTAATTATGTCAGTTTTACATTCAAGGGTAAATCTTGTCACGTTAAAACTCAAACGTAATTTTGTCAATTTTACCTTCGCGGAGTCGAAATTGTAAGCGCCGGCGCAACTAGTTGTTAACGTAGGTTAAAATAGTTTTCGAAATATATAGCTTTATAGGATGCAGTTCGATTAAATTTGTTTATATGTAAACATAGTGGTTAGTTGTTAAGGTTTTACAGAACATCGGGCCCATGACTTAATTTTAAGTTACTTAATGATATTGATTATTTTTTAATTTGTATGAATCACGTGGTAGGCGTTTCTGTAAGTGCGCTTGGATTTTTGATATTACTTTTCGTTGTCTGTCAAAATTACGCTAATTTTCCCGATCATAGTTGTAATGATTCTGTTCAAATAATGAATACATTCAATCGACTATAGTGATATTTTGTGTTATATGTTTATTTTGCCATAATGATTAGGTACTAGTACTTAATGCCAGGTACTTATGTGATTTGTTTTAGTATTATTAATCATTAATATTATGCAGGATTTATTTACAAACTAGTGATACAGGTAAATAGAATGTTATGTAGTGTAATATTAGGTGGTTTTCCTACAAATACAGTTCGCGTCTTTTGAATAAACAATTTTGAATATCCAATATGTGTTCAGTATGAAGGACCGAATTGATAATAATAATTGATTGATGTCATCGTCTTTCGTTGCCAAAAATAAAAAAAAAATGCAAAAAAGAAAATCAAAACAAATAATACTGAAATGATAAAATGGAATATTAATATTCTTTCAATTACGTACAAACTCATTTAGGAATTATACCGTTATCAATCTGTTCTGCATCTAGTGGTAGATCTCCATCTAGTAATTTTAATTACAATTTTAGTATTTTTTTTCGAAAACTGACATTGACTCGGTTCTATTTGTATACTTATGTTTTCCCAGTACTTGGAGCTAGAAAGTAAACTTAGCGAATCAATGTATGCCCATGTTCACGTTAAAAACATTGATGACAAATTAATACGCGATCGCAGAAGACGTCTTATGATATTACAACTTCAGTTCTGTTTCTATGTGAATGTATATGGACTAAAATAATTATTTTCATAGCTTTGAGGTGGCAAGCGAGCCTGTAGTCGACTGTAGCTCTTAGACATCTGTTATCAAACCAGGATAGGATTGAAATTGTTTCTCAGGTCGATTACAAACGCGTTTGTAACGCGTTAGTAACGGGTTTTAATGCGTCTCTTGAGAACCAAGGAGCGGTAAGTGTCTCCCTTACCACACGTTTCAAACAAGAACACTGCTGTTTTAAAGCAGAAATACGTGTAATGGTAGTGCCTTCAGAGTCGAACCCTAAAAGGTTCTATTAATATATAAATTTACTATTTACCTGAGAACAGTCGTGCCCACCCTAACTGATAATTTTGGATTAAGACGTCAAAGTTATAAGTCTTTAAATTGTTAACTACGGATATATGAAATGAGAAATGCATGAAAGTTATAAGAAAAATTACATTAATTGATTATTATTTTTACTTACTAAAAGGGAGTGGTAACCGATTTTATTATTTTGTGGTTTTGTTTGAGGTGATAGTTATCTATAAGGTTAATTATTTGTGATATTATCGTGTTTATACAGCGTGTGTGTGTGCTATTTTACGAGATTGATTCTGATATTATTTTCATTCTCATTTCGTTCAACATATCTTTTCACAAGCAGTTCAATCCCTATAGACATTACACATATTCATCTTACAACCTTTTTCTTCACATTTATTTCACACATTTTTGTCTTATTCGTCAGTATTTTCACACAATTATAGGTATTCTCGTATTTTTTACATCTAATAAATACGCACATAAAATCTAATCAATGTCGCGCATACATTTGGTCAGGGTTAGAACCGCGAACCATTAAGTGGAAGACCAGAATACATTGTGAATGAGCCATGATTTTACCAAAAATAATTATAAAATGTGAAATGTATTGTGGGCTAAAAAGTAATCAATTACAAAGACGTCAGTGCAAATAATTATTAATAGGACCATTACAATCAGCTGTGTAGTATCGCTAGCTGTTCATGTCTGTCTGTGTATACTTTAGCACATATATTGCTTGCTTCTCATAGTAAAGTAATATCTAGTGTTTAGTTGATTTCCATTATAATTAAATAGAATTCATATAAATTTGTTATGTTCTGCTACTTAAACTATAAACTCAACGATACAAATTGAAAAGAAGGATATATTACTTATGCGTATAAATATTTTACTTTGTGTCTATAAATGTATTCCTGCGTTATATTTTATTACGTATGCTATGAAATGTTTATGTTGGAATATAAATATAATTTTGGGTATCGTGCAAGAGGATAAGTAAACGTTCAATAATAATTTTACAACGAAAAAACACATGGGCAGGAGTTGGCGTGATTACCTTAAAAATGTCTAGAGTCTAGAGATAGAACCATTTATGTATAGGTATAAATTATGCATTCATCCAAATATTTTGACATATAGAAAACTATATCAATTACTCCATCTAATATTCTAAATACGCTTGAATTTTATATGTAAGTATTGTTTATACCAGAATATTGTGTGACGTATATAGAACAATATTGACCATATGTGGTATATTTAACCTACAAATATGTGATGCATATATGACCATTGGTTATACGAAACTAATCCCTGTTCACCAAAGAATACAACGTGTTATATGTGAGCTATAGAATTGCAGATTCATCCATATGGAAAGCGCTTTATATTGATTTTATCGTATCGTATACTATAATAATATTAATATCCGATTTACAAATGGTGTGTGTGTGGGCGCGCATAAAATACGTAGCTTGTGCGCGCTCAACTTTAATATTAGACTAATTTCGACACAGATTTAACATGTGGTAGCAATAGATATGAGATGTTGTCAGCTTGAGTAATTTTGACGAAATGCGTAATTTTGTCGAACGGCGTAATTTGTACGAATGGCGTAACTTTGTCAAACTGCGTAATTTTGACAGACAACGGTACACAAGCGTGCATATCTACTCAATTATCCATAGACTAATTAGTTGTTAAATACCCTTTCATTAAGCTAAAATTTTTTGGTAATTCTCTATGTCTATCCTAATTAATTACCAGTATTTATTAATTAATAAACGACTGTGATTTTTATAACATTGTAGTATTATTTATAACTGCGATATCGTTATGCTTTATGATATTTCTATTCCTCATTCTGCTTAGGTACAGTGTACAATTAAATTAACTGTAGCTTAGCGTTTTGTAAATTTCATCAAATTTCAATTACATTAAAGTCTATTAACAGATAATCAATTTCATTAAATTGTTCGAGTTTTTTAATAAGAAATTAATTATCTTAAATACATCATAATAATATTTTAATTAAATACTGAATAATGAGAATTAACATGAAATTGTTTTTAACAACAACTTTCTTTACACACTTGAAACAGCGAAACTAGATGGCGCTAAATGGATTTCATTTAACGTTAGTTCCACAAATGGGATACTAGATGGACCATATTACAATTTATGTTATTTAAGTTAAGTATTACAATTATTATAGAAATCTAGAAATAGAATAGTTATATGTCTACAATAAAACTTTGGAGTAATTTCTTTGGAATATTTAAAATTATGCATTTTCATTGAGTGAAAAAATTATCTCCAAACATATATCTACAAAATTTATTTATTTTACTAATTATCTACAAAAGGATATGTGGCTTTTGACCAGGGATATTTGGCAACTGATGGTGATTACCAAGAACGACATACTCCAGCTAAACTACTGTCTATTAATAAAACAGTCTTATAAAAGAAACTGTATTATCGATATTGCCTACGTGGGATCTTTTTTAAACTGACGGAACTAACATAGCCACTCATGGCAGACCTTGAATCTGAACATTGAAGCAAGAAGCAGAGCGTTGAGTTACGGTGTAGGTACACACCTTTTTTATAACTGGTAGCAAACGAGCAAGCAACTCCTATTCAACCTGATGGTAAGTGTTCACTGCTATCCATGGACATCTGTAATAAACCCAAGACAAGATTGAAGTTCTCTCGAAGGTCGGCCACAAAAGCCTGGACTATGTTAAATGAACTAAGTTAAAACGCCCCGGTTAAGTGCGTCCCCTCTACCACACCTTTCAAACATACCACACGGCAAGCACTACTAGAAAATCTTTCTTAGGTCGACCACAAATACGTTGCTGCCCTGAGAACTAAGTTTAAAAGCCTCAGTTAATTGTCCTCATTACCACCATTCAAATAGCAGAACACAGCAAAGACACTTGCTATAAGATAGAAAGAGGTGTATGTTAAGATGAACAAGACATGGGTTTGTGAACCCTTTAAGAAGTATCCCTCGTAATAATCTGTCAAGCAAGTCGCGTTCAGTCCCAAATCAATAAACCAATTAGAATGTTAATATTGGCAGCCGAATCCACATTGATATCAAATACCAACAATCATACATATTTGATATACCTACGGATCGAGTAGATTGGAATTAAATTCGTGATTTAGGTAATATGCGTACGTAAATTCCTCTCATTATAACTTCCTAATTAATAATTAAACATTTTAATAATCTCTAAGTATCTATATAGTTATTAGTGGTCAACTTTAAATAAAACAATGTAATGTTTCCAATGGATCTTTAAATGTGTAATTTTCCTCTATTATAGCTTTTTTTTTATAAAAATAGCAGTTCTAAAATTAGCAGCTTAAAATACTTATCTATATCTAAAAAAATAATTTAGACGTGTACTTAAAACAGACATGAGAGAGTACTTACCTATATATGTAATTGATATGTTGCTGTTACATACTAATGTGAGTCTTACAACAATTAAATGCGACTGACACAAAAGTGAAAGAGTTTAAAATTAATAATTAATCGATATCAAACCTCTAGGTGATGTAGAATAGAATTTACTTTTAGTAATGAATTAGGATTTATTATTATTGTTATTAATATTTTTTTGGTTTAATTTCAATCATGTTTATAAATGATTTAAATTAGGAACCACACGTGCGCTCGGCGTGACGTAATTTAAAAAATATTCGGAAAGAGAAAAGGCGGGAAATGATTTCCCGCCGCATTCCACGATCAATGGGTTTCCCGCGCGCGCTTTACTAAGTATCGCCTTCAGCTTTTCGAATACTAACACAAATAAGCAAAGTTTCTTGTACATATTGACGTGACGTGTAAAATCACAGCGTACCGAAGACTTCAATGGTAGATTTGTGACACTTAATTCGCATATCAACAATTTTCCCCGGAATGATTGGTGTCCCAGTTGGTCATTTTTGAGCTCGCAATGTATTGTGAGCCGGCCGCAGTTCATTGCCCGAACGTCGAACAGCTGATAGCCAATTTATACGTAATTTTCTTTTCATTGCTGTTATT